>JAVXUL010135259.1:0-15348 GCA_035590515.1 Trichilia minutiflora
TACAGGCCTACAGGTTGTATCCTGTGTTATTGGGTACACCCTGGAGGTCTGTGGTGTTGTCACAGGTGGGACCCACGAGTTGGGTCGTGACATTAACATTCTATTTTTGTTTTTTGGTTATTGATGATAAGATGGAAAGAATACCCTCAGCTTCAAGTCTGTGTTGTTTATTCATTAAGGGTAGAAATTTAAAATCACCATTTGTTTAGTTATAAAAGATTTTGGAAAATCCAAATTATATATAGCTGGCTGATGTTTTTTTTTTAGATAGGATGAACTCAATGGTGAATGATAAAAAGAGGGTTTTTTTGCTTTATAATTGTTCTTTGGTGATTAGAGAATAGCCTAAACTCTCAGAGTCTATTTATAGATGTAAGTTTACCTTGAACCTATTAGTATAGTATACCCTAAAAACCATTCATGTTATCAATTTCAGGTCATAATTTATTACATCACTATATATATATATATATGTATATATATATATATATATATATATGTATGTATGTATGTATGTATGTATGTATTTACTGTACATGTATATCAATAAAAAATTATTTCTATTCACATATGTATGCTACTTTCTCTTTCTATCATACTAATGCATTGATTATATATATGAATGCTCTGATAATTGAATTATCTAAATTATTTCCTACATATGTAGTATTGATTGGGCATCGATATCACATAGTAGGTATACTAAATTTCTCTGATGAATATCATGAGATGATATTAATGTGGATGACATAACAGTAATGTCGTTAGGATATTAATATAGATCAATAGTTAAAGAACTATTTTTTGAATGTGATTGAATAAATGATGAATCATATATAATGTATACAGTCAATGATTCGTCATTTGATTATACTAGTGTATGAGGTACTCTTTTGACCTGGGATGTCATAATCGTTATCTGATATAGATGTATATAGTTCATATGGTGTATAAGTATAGAATTAACCATGTCTTATATAAGAAGCCAGTTTAGTCATGCATTATTTATATCAAAATATAAATGACTGTTAAGATAGGATTCGTCGACTTGATAAATAGGATTCAAGTTATCGTTGGTTTAATCTGAATTCAAGTTCTCAATTGAATATTAGTAAACGGCTAAAATCTCTAATACCCTTGGCCAGGGAATTGTTAAGTCATATGAAAGAGTTCGTAGTGATAAGTTTAATGCATAATGACTGATAATCTAAAATAGACACTGAATTTGGGATTTTGACTTTATGTGAGCCCTAATTTAGTTGGGATTAAATGAGAGAGGGTATTACTTACACGATATATACAATCGGGATTTATAGGTTTGGTGAAGATTTTCTTTATTGTGATTTAGGGACTATGATATATTGCTAAATATTAATCATGGTCGTTGAGCAATCAAAGAGTTCGAAATATAATCGATAAGATCAATTTCAACTCACTGTTAATACTATAGTAAACCCAAGAGATCACAACTATAAAGTCCATTGTTTTCTTCTATATATGATAGAGAATATTATTTATTGTCTACTAAGAGAGTTAGTACTCTCGGTGATAACAAAATCACAGAAAATTATAGATTATTTATACATTGAATAGTTTATCGACTCCAAAAACTTGATAAATTAACTTGATTATAACTTAAAATAAGTTATAATATTCTATCAATATTTTAAAATATAAATAAAATTAATTAAAATTGATCAAAGTTAGCTTAATCGACTTTAGGCAAGTTTGACATTAAATTATTTAATAAAGGGCCAACTTATTATTTCACCATTTTTCACTATTAGGAGGCTTGTTGAACAAGCTTAAGACATCTATGGTATTATTAAAATTGCCTTGGATGTTTTGATAATTATAGTGATGATATATATAGATTAGTCATTTTATTATTTTGCCTAATGTTTTTTCCTTTTGCAAAATTGAAAAGGAAAAATAACTGGAATTTCATCTCTCTTATCTCACAGTCAAGAAGAGAAAAAAAGAGTTGGTTCCAATCCTTAGAGGCTTCATCCATTTAGAGCTCATTTTTTCATCAAACAAAGGCTAAAGGTTATCCATCTTCCATGGTTTTAATGATTTTGTCATGTTTAAAGCCATAAAGTATGTTAACCTAAGATTAAAATTTTTTAATCCTTATCAACATCTTCAAAACCAAACTATGCAAAATAACTTCCTGATTTCCTTTTCCTTTGTTATTATTCCTTTTATATTGATTTGATCCTTACTTGATTTGTTTAGTCCAATCCATTCTTGAGTAATAGTTTACTGAATCTTTGCAAGAAAAAATATAACAAGTGGTATCAGAGCCTGGTTTTAAAGAATGGCTCAAACTAAGCTTGAACTTGAGAAGTTTGATGGTGAAAATGATTTCAACACATGAAAGATCAAGATAAGGGTTTTGCTAGTTCATCAAGGAATTGAACAAGCTTTATGGGTAGAGGAAGGGCTACCGGTATCTTGGTATTAAAAACATAAAAAGGAAGTTCTCAGAAAGGCTTATAGTGCAATAATACTAAGTGATGGTGTGTTGAGGGAGATTCAAGCTCTGAATATGACAACAACCTCAAGTTTGTGGGAGAAATTGAAATCTAGATATATATCTAAGTCAACAGATAGTCATTTGTATCATAAAAGGAGGATGTATATGTTGTCCATGGAAGAAGGTGGTTCTTTAAGAGAGCTACTAAATGAATTCAACAAGATCACAATGGATCTTGAGAATCTTGATGTAAAAATCTCTAATGAAGACTTGGCCATATTCTATTAAGTTCTTTGCCAAGGTTTTATGAACATTTCATATATACTATAACTTTAGGCAAGGAAACTATCTCTCTCATAGAAATGAAAAATGCATTCAGTATAAAAGAAAAAAGAAGGAATGGTTTTGACAATTCAATAGAAGGTAAATGATTCACTGCAAGAGGAAGACCGGAGAAGAGGGAAGCAAAAAAGATTAGTCAAGATTAAAGTCGAGGTATAAGGAGAAAAGTATTTCTTCTGTCACAAAGGACATTTTATTAAAGATTGCCCAAAAGAGAAAAAAAAAGAAACAAAAGTAAAAGGAAGATGCAGCAGTGACTTTTGATATATCAAGTGATGAATATAAAATTCCTGACCTTCTCATTACCTTAAAGGAGAGTTTAGACAAGGAATGGGTAATGGATTTTGGATGCTTATTTCATTTATGCCTTTACAAAAATATTTTTAATTAAATTTCCTATTATGATTATGGTAAAGAACTCTTAGAAAATAATGAATCTGATAAGGTTTCTAAGATAGGTTTTGTTAAAATTAGAATGTATGATAGGGTGGTCAAGGAGTTGACTAATGTGAGATATATACCTAGCTTAAGGAAAAATTTAATCTCACTAGGTATATTGGATCAATTAGGATATACAATAAAGATTGGAGATAATTCTTTGAAGGTTTTAAGGGATCACTGGTGACAATGAAATGGGAACTTAAGAATGATTCATAGGTTCTCAAAACCTGTACATTCAGGATTAATATGACAAGTTCTGAAGTAGAAGCTAATAATAGAACTAAGTTATAACATCTAAGGTTGGTGCACATAAGTGAGAAGAGATTAAAAGGGTCAGGAAGACAAGGGTTGTTAGGTAATGAACCCTTAAGAGCCCTGGAATTCTATGAAGATTGAGTCTTGGGCAAAGTAACTAAATTGAAGTTTAGACTAATAAAACACACAACAGAAGTGCCCTTAGAGTATGTTTATGTTGATTTGTGGGGGTCTGTACAAGTGATTGATGATTGGTCATAAAAAGTATAGGTATATATTTTGAAGTCAAAAGACTAGGTGTCTGACAAGTTCAAAGAAGGGAAGCTTCTTGTAAAAAATCAAATAGTTAAAGTTGAGAAAATTAAAGATAGATAATGGCATAGAATTCTACAATGAGAGATTTAATCAATGGTGTAAGAATCAAGGGATCAAAAGGCACATAACTGTCAGTTACACTCTACAATAAAATGGTTTGGCTGAAAGAATGACTAAAACCTTTATGGACTGTGTAAGGTGTATGTTGATTCAAGTAAGGTTACCAAAATTTCTATAGGTAAAAGCAGTATACATAATTGCTTATGTTATCAATAGAAGTCCTTTACTAGTCATTAAGTTGAAAACTCCGAAGAAAATGTCATCAAGGAGGCCACTAAGTCCGAGCAATTTGAAAGTTTTTAGATGTGAAGCTTATGTACATACAAAATAGCTAAAGTTGCATCCAAAGGCTATGAAAGTTAAGTTCATAGGTTATCCAGAAAGAGTTAAAGGTTATAAATTGTGGTGAAAAGATGTTGTCTTCAATGAGCAATCTATTCTGAAGGGAGACCATCATACATCAGTCAAAATCCCAGATGACTCTATGAATAACCAAAGAGTTGAGTTTGAGATAAAGTAATTTTCTATTGATAAAAAAGATGATAAAGCCGACACAGAAAAGGAAACATCAAGTAACCTGCAAGATTATTAGCTTACAAGAGACAGACAAAAAAGGCAGATAAGACCTACTTTAGTTTTAGCTGAAGTTTTAAATGAGCAAGAACCAAAAGGCTATAAGGTACCTGTTACTAGTAAGCATAAAGATAAATGGTATCATGCCATGGAAGAAGAAATGTCATCATTAAGAGGAATGGAGCCTGGATCCTTGTAAATAGACTAAAAAGAAAAAAAAAAGATTGTTGGCCGCAAATAGATTTATAAAATTAAAGAAGGGGTGCCTAAGGTCGATCCACCAAGATATAAAGTAAGATTGGTTGCTAAGGGGTTCACACAGAAGGAGGCATAGATTATAGTAAAGTATTCTCACCACTTGTGAAATATGTTTTCATAAGACTCCTGCTTGTTTTGATTGTAGTATTAAATCTGGAGTTAGACCAGATGGATCTAAGAATAACCTTTCTTAATGGAGATTTGGATAAGGAAATATATATGGAGCAACTTGAAGTATTTATAGTTGTTGGTACAAAAGGTAAAGTATGTCTACTTAAAAAATCCTTATATGTCCTAAAACAATCACCAAGGTAATGGTATAAAAGGTTCAATGCATTCATGATTAAGTTTGAGTTTAAAAGAAGCATTTATAACAGTTGCATATATACAAGAAATACACATGAACGGGGTATGATTTTTCTGTTACTGTATGTAGATGATATTTTGATTACTTGTTCAGATAAGGATGAGATAGTAAAGTTGAAAGAACTACTAAAATCTGAATTTGAAATGAAAGACTTAGGATATGCAAAGTAGATTTTGAGAATGGATATTATTAGAAGAAAGGATGTTGGACTTTTAATGGTGACCCAGAAAGACTACATATCCAAGTTATTAAAAAGGTTCAATATACATGAAGCAAAAACTGTGCTGACTTCTTATGTATTTCAGTTCAAGTTATCAAAATTGAATGAGCTTTAGAATAGTGATGAAGTAGCAAAAATAGGTGCTTAATGTATGTAATGGTCTGTACAAAGCCAAACCTAACTCATGTTGTAAGCATGGTGAGCAGATACATGAGCAATCCTGATAGAGATCATTGGAGAACTGTTAAATGGATCTTTAAGTATCTAAAAGGCACTCAAGATCTAGGACTTGTGTATGGTATAAACTTATCAAAGGAGAGCTGGGTTGAAGGTTACATTGATTCAGATTATGTCAGTGATATGGACAAAAGGAGGTTACTGTTAGGTTATATTTTTACATTAAAAGGTTGGTCGAGTAGTTGAAAATCAAATTTGTAGCATTTAGTAGCTCTGTCAACAACAGAAGTAGAACACATTGTTACAACTGAAGCTATTAAAGAAGCAATTTGGTTAAAGGGTTTGTTGAATGAACTTGATCTAACACAAGAAAGTGTGAAAGTACACTGTGATAATCAAAATACTTTGCACTTTATTAAGAATCAGGTTTACTATGAAAGAACAAAATACATAGACATACAGTTACACTTCATTAGAGATGTAGTGGATGCAAGCTCAATTTAAGTCGTGAAGATAAGCTTAGAAAGTAATCGAATAGATATGTTTATCAAGCCACTTACTGCTAGCAAGTTGTAATTATGTTCAAGTTTACTGGATATGGGAACGATAGAGTTAAAGATTTCTGGTGACAGATAGAGTCCGATAGGCTATTCAAGATTTATTGGATCAAGGTAAAGATTTGTTCGAAAGTGACCCAATTAAATCGAGAAATACCTGATCAATTGGTAGAAAGAGAACTTCGGGAAGGAGCTTGGGAAAAAGAAAAACAGTAGTAGTTTGTTGAATCTTTGCAAGAACAAATGTAACAATAACTTATGAAGTCAAATACGTAAGTTAGACGCGAGCCCACATTGGACTGTACAATTTATAACCTTTAATATTATATGATAACCAAATCCTTATTTTCATTCACTCCGTGCTACTAAAGTCAGAATTCCTACAGCTAGCTTTTAATTGGCTTGGGCCACTTGGCTGACTTCTTCAAGTATTTTATAAAATTTTACCACTTACTATAGTATTTTAAATAATAAATTGACACTTACTGAGCATATATATATAACCCTATTTTTATACTATTTTTTACATAATAAAATTGTTTTGTAAAATTGTATTATCGGATCATAATTCTTCAACATTTATTGTAGCATAACTTCTATGTTTCAAACAATTTTCACGATCATTTTTTATTTTACCACTTATTGAACAATTACAATAGACAATATAATACACGTTGCACAACATATTTCAATAAAAGAGTTTTGTTAGAAGATGGTCTACAATAAAATAGTAGCAAGAGGTCATCCACATCTCAACTAGATAGAACCATCTTCGTCGCCAATAAGGATTCACGTATAAAATTATAATGATACCTAAGAATGCAATTATATAAGATGTTATAAAAGTGATGTAAAAGCTATCAATGTCAATCAAATTATTATCTTCTCTGTCTGGCACTGGTGGTGGTGATCCATTTGAACTGCAACTTCGTGGTAATGGTTGTCCACAAAGAAAAGGATTTCCTTCATAGCTACTCTCATTAAAGGTTGCAAATTGAGCAGTCCACTCCGGTGTCTTGCCTGATAAGTTATTGTGTGCCACACTGAAAACAGCTAATGTATTTAACTCAATAAGTTGTGGAGGAATTTTCCCATTTAAGTTGTTGTAGGAAAGATCCAAGCTTTCGATTTGCTTGAGTTTTAAGAATGTCTCGGGGATTGTTCCTGTCAAATTGTTGTGGGACAGATTTAGTGCACGAATCTTTGAAAGATTTCCAATTTGAGAAGGAATAGAACCAAACAAATTATTGCAAGAAAGATCAACTCCAAACATGCTATCGAGAGGTCTTCCACGGTAAGAGTAAGATTTTGCCATTTCAGGTCCAATGTAACGAATCATATCGTACAAAGAAGTTGGAGTTGCAGTGGTAGAATAATCTTCATGCAGTGAAGTGTTATCTAAGCAAGAAGGTATTTGACCAGAAAGATTGTTACCAGAGAGATCTATCAGCCGCAATTTGTTTAACCGACAGAGCTGAAATGGAACTTCACCTTCAAGATTATTACCAGCCATAATAAGGAAGGTTAATTGGGAAAGCTTGTCAATCCAGTTTGGAATAGTACCATTGAAGTAGTTATAGCTAAGATCTAATGTCTCCAAGGAAGAGCTATTGTAGAATGTTCCATCTTTTAGCTGTCCTTGCAACATATTTTTTGACAAATGAACTTGCTTGATAGAGAAAGGACTGAAACAAGATGGCAAACTACCAGAAATATTGTTCTCTGAGAGGTCTAAAATTTGAAGAGAATTAAGCTGACAGAACTCTGTAGGAATTGAACCTTGAAAATGATTTTTGGGCATTACAATATCTTGTAAACTTGACAAATTACCCAGCCAACTTGGAATCCTACCCAGTAGATGGTTACCACTAAGATACAAACCAACCAGCAAAGAGGCATTGGACAAGCTTCCCGGGATCTCTCCAGTGAAGTGATTGTCATCCAATTGTAGCCTCAACAAGTTTGTCAAGTGAAAACTTTTGGAGAAGATGTTACCCTGCAAATTATTGCGAGATAAAACAAGCAGTTGTAATGACAAGCAACCTCCAACCAAGTGCTCAGGGATTTCACCATTCAACTCATTATCGGATAAATCCAAACTCAACAAGTATTTCATTTTGCCAAACGAAGAGGGAATGCTACCATTAAAAGCATTTACAGAGAGATTTAAACCACCTAATTTTGGCAAAAATTCTCCAATTTCTACTGGAATGTGGCCCTGAAAGAAATTGTTCGAGATGTCTATAATTTTTATTTGCCTATGAGAATTTCTTGGCATCCAAAAAGGTCCTGAAAGAGAGTTATTGGCCAAATCAAGTGTCTCTAGCTTTGTATTGTTTTCCAACAACCAATTAGGATATTCTCCCACCAAATGAAGGTGAGAGAGACCAACTTCTTGCAAATCATGTTGATGGTGAAGAAATTTGGGAAATGTGCCACCATCTAGGGGACCAGACAATTTGATTAGATTCAATTGAAATTTGGGGGTCATAGAACTTGACTTGACTGTTGCAGAGAATAGGTTATTCTCACCATAAAATTTCTTGAGCATTGACTGATTGAAAAATGGTTCAAGTGAAATTGGGATTTTGAAAAGATTGCCTGAAAGTGTCAGTTCTTGGATAAATGTTAGACGCACAAGGGGAGATGAGGAGATTTTTCCAGTAAATTGATTGTTGGAGACATCTAATATTTGAAGAGATGTCATATTTGCCAAGCACCAAGGCAAGCTACCTCTTATATAATTTCCTTGGATACGTAACTCTTGCAAGTGCACCAACTCGCATAATCCTGCAGTATAAAATTTCTTAATATATTTTGAGTCTGAATTTCTAACTTCTTATCATTCTTGAATTAATTTTATTTTTCTAGAAAAATATTAATGATATTTTTACTAAATAATATTCTGTAAATAGATAACAAAAAATAAGCATAAATAGGCTCCAACAAATAATGTATTCTAGTCACTTACCTTGAGTAAATATTGTTGCAGTAAAATTATTGTACTCAAGGGAGAGTCTCTTGAGGGTATTCAACTTCCTCAAACCTTTATAATCTGTTAAAAGATTTTAGAAACAGAAAAATTGATTTCTTAAATTAGAAACTAAATGACTGTTTGAAGACTTTCCAGTCATTCTATTCAGACTAAGGCATTCATTTTTCTAAATCTTTTGTACATTTTGTAACGTAATGAAATGCAACAGATCAAAATTTTGGTTTCATTAATACCTTTGGGAACAAAAAATTTGTCAATCAAATTGTAGGACATGTCTAACTCCTTTAAGTTGCTCAAAGAACCTAATTCTGTAAAGAGAATTAAAACCAAGTCAATTAAACCTCAAGAGAAAATGTAAATTAATGTTGTTCCACTGAAATCTGGCTTACCTTCAATATTTAAAGTTCCTTGGAGGTCAATTGACAACAGATGCAAAGTTTCCAATGATGAAAGACCATTTATAAACGATAAGATGCTACGATTGAAGGGGTTACCACTTAAATCAAGAAGCTTCAACTTGCTCAAATCTGCAGGTAATTAATTATCGTATTTAAATCAGTGCTTGAAATAAGTTGGACCGTCATTCAATATGAATACCTTACCATTTATATGATGTAGTTCTCTCAGTAGATTATATGATAGATCCAATTTCTTGAGAGATTTCATTCTTTCAAAACCTGCAAGATATTTTATAAAATTAATCAGTAAGTATTTAAAAGATAAGAGCTTAAGGTAAATATATTTACTTCCAACTTAAAATTTAAATAAATATTTAAACCTTCTTTCATCATATCACATATCAAATGTATTACTTTTTAATCTATTATCCCCGGTTTTGTCGATGTTCATTAAAAAAACTATATTATTATTATAACATGACAAATCAAATGGCTTCTTTGGAATAAATTAAGATCCTATTCAATTCCTTCAGTCTAATAAAATAAGTACTTGTTCCAACTCAACAAAAGATACACAAAAATGGCTTACCTTTAAGATTAAGAGTTCCTTCCAAACTATTGCCATTCAAATGTAATTCTCGCAATGATGGCAGATTCTTGAGAGATGATAAGATGTTGTTGTTGAACAAGTTAATATTTAAAATGAGAACCTTCAATTTTCTCAACCTTGATAGCATCTCTAAACCTGCAAAAGACACAAAACAATCTTACGAGAATAATTTTTTTCCATGTATCAGTCTTGAAGATCCTCAATATTGATCAAAGATAACAATCTTTTAAAGCTTACAAAGCAATTATTAACTGACTACACAATTTCGAGGTTACGAAGAATGACTTTCTATTTTTTTTTATTTGAAAAAAAATTCATTTGAAACCTCTTTAGAAATAATGTTAGAAGCCTTGTAGAAATAAACCACCTTCGTTTTCAATGCAGCCAGCTATATTGTTGCCGCTCAAGTCAAGATATTCTAAGTCTTCGAAAGGAGTAAACAAAGAAACGTTAAGATACCATTCTCCCAAATCAGTATTTCTAGTATAAAAAAGATGTAGTTGTTTCACTCTGCCTGTGTTGTTGCTGCACTTAACCTTTTCCCAGTGACAACAATCTGAATCCTCATCTCCATCCACCCAATTTTTAAGACGGGTAGGATTATTGAAGGAAGGCTTAAGCTGCAAGAGAGCTAATCTCTCTTGCTCCCAGCATCTCTCACTGGAAGAGTTTGCGAGTAAAACAAACATTGAAAAGAGTAACTTCACCCACACCCATTTTGAACCCATCATCTTAAGTAATCTATTAATACAATTTCTCTGAAACTGATGACAAAAGGTGGCTCTACTCTATGCTATTTATATATGAAAACATTTAGTTATACTGCATTTAGTGTCATCTTCCACAATTTCTACTTTTTTTACTCCTAATTTACACCTTAGTCCCCAGAATTTTTTTATTTATGTTAGATTACTGCTAAATTCAAAATTTTCAATTCATAGGCAAGAGCCCAAAATAATATTTATAGATAGATTTTAATAGAACCCCTCACCCCAAACATGATTTGTTTTAATTTTACTGTTATGTGGACGTAGGAGACCAGGAAATCTGATATATTAATTGTATTATCGCTAAACCAAAAAGTTTAAGCTGATAAAAAAGATCCCAACAATAGCATTTAAATATAAGTCTTAATAAATACCCTAACGTAAAATATGCTCTTATCAACTTTATGTTCATACGAATTCACGAGACCAAGAAGTTATAAGCCCCGGAAGGGAGTTTAAACATAAAAACTTTGGCTCTGATAGCGTATTAGATTATTGCTAGACTCAAACATAAATTGACAGGTAAGAACCCAACAATAACGTTTAAAGACCAGACAATATAGGTTCTCATATTTTTTGAGGCTTATCATCATGTTAAGAAATAATTAATAGCCACTTTATCTCTTTATTTTCTATTGCTAAACGTTCTTCTTCGTCCCCTTTTTTTTCTTATTGATCCAATTGAAGAAAGAAAAATAATTCTATTTGAGTTACTCCTATGTTTGAATTACATCCCAATTTATTGCTAGCAAACTGAAAATTATGGCATTATATATTATCTTGTTTTTAGCCGTCCATATTCTTATATAAGTTGAAGTTTTATTGAACGAAATAATTTTAAGAGAATTTAATAATATAGCAATTTGTTTAGTGTTTTGCCGTGAAAATAAGAGGTTAAGAAATCGATTTTTTTCATACCAACCTTGGAGAGAAAATTCTTATTGGATGGGACAGGTCTCAGCTGTGTGGAACTTAAAAAAAAAAAATTACTAATAAGCTCTGTACCAAATTTAAAATTGAGGGTGTGTTTCATATAAGTTCAATTTATTTATAGTATTCTTGTTTTTATAAATAACCTAAGCGAGCTTAGGAGAATATATAAAATTTAAAGATTGTTCAAACTTATTAATAGTATTTTAATTAACATAACTTTAATGAGAAATCTTTTACCTAGGTTAGATGTTTTTCTACCTTTTGAGTAGAAATTAATAAATAGATTAGGGATCAGTTCCTTTCACACCCAACTTGGACAGAAAATGCTTAGTCAGATGGACCACGTCTTGAGTATGTGGAACTTTAGAAAATTACTAATATATATGCTCACCACCAAACTGAAGAATGAGCGTGTTTCATATATATTCGACTTATTTATAGTATTTTAATTAATGTAACTTTAATGATGGTAAATGAGAGAAATTTTTTTACCTAGGTTAGATGTCTTTCTACCATTTAAGTAGAAATTTATAAACAATCCAAAAATTAATGACTTAACTTTATTAATTTCAAGTATAAACAGAGAATGATTAATTTATAGTTTAAGGTCAATACTTTTTTCAAAGACACTATTAAGAAAATAGGTATAAAAGATTCAAATTGACCCACTAGAAGATAATGTCTATTAAAATAGTTTTTTAGGTCAAAAAGTTGAATTTTAATACTTTGATCATTTTCAAGTTATATATATCAATATCATCTTACAATAGTTTAGAGTAAAGTTTTAAAGAGTATGGTTGAATATCACTCTCATATATATATAAAAAAATAAAAATTAACTATATGAATTTAATTAAATTACGCTTAATTGTTCACTCGATTAGTGTTCGGACTCTATATTTTTTTTAATTATTTTTTAAGAGTTAATATTAGTTCAAACAATAATTTTCATATAATTGAGCCATACAAATTTTCGTTTAATTCATTTAATTTAATATAAATATACTATTTTTTTAAGAAATGTGAAGTTTTCAAATTTTTTTAAAAATTAATAATTTAAATAAGCAAAATTTTTAATTTTCACTCAAAATTTCACCCCATTCATCAAAGGTAACATTATTCTTAATACGAAAAAACAATAAAATAAATAAATAAATAAGATGAAAGAAAAAAACTTCCCCGAAAATAATGTCAACGCGTCACAACAACAGCGGACAGATCGACAAATCACGAGAAGGGAACTAACTCAACGTAGCTGGAGGCAAGTAACAATACAGTCAAAATAGAATAAATCAAAAATATACCGTGGAGGGGAACATCAGTGGACCACGGGAATTAAAATTTGCTTGGCTGATAGTGATGTAAATGTCTATGGAAAGGTGCTCAATGTGGTGGATCCTGGCAGAATTGACTGCCAATGGACAGAGATTTGAGTAATTTTGAAAGTGGGTAGTAATTGGAAAATGGGAACGTGAGTGGCGCCATGACAATTGCTTGAACAGCGGTGATGGAGAAAGATCCAAAGAGAAGCAATTATAAGTGCATTGGAATCTGTGCATGCATTTTCAATTTGCAATATGACAATGTGGCGATGATGCATGGCGTTGGGATTTGACTTGGGGGCCAGAAGATGTTGAAAATTAACATCCGGTGCCGGATTGCCTCTTAAAATCTTTCTAGCATTGCCTGCGACTTTCTGCTTCCTTTCTCTGTGTATTATTTGTCTTGTTCTTCCATCTTCAGGCCGAATCTGTTTAATTCTTATGCTTGTTGATGCTCAAATGATAATTACAATGGATTCCCAACTCGAAATTAAATCCCGCACTTTGAATATTGATGTATGCACGATGGAGAATACTTGCAAACTAAAAAAAATAAAAACAAAACACACATTATTGAAAAGAAATTAAAACCTAATAAATCTAAATATTTTTGGGTCGCCTCCCAATTAATACTATACTTAACGTCGTCAGCTCAATGAAGGTAATGTAAGCTCAGTTAACAAGTGTGCTAAAGCGGATAACCGCCACCCATTTCTTCTTTTTTATTAGCTTCAACCACTTGCTTTTAATGGTAAATGCCTTTTTATCCTCTTCTCGAACCTTGATGGCTCTGTATGAGTATACTGCAGTAATCATAAAGGGTCTATACCATCTTAACTTTTTCTTATCAAGAACCCATTTTAAACAATGATTGAATAATAAGGCTATCTATCTGTCCTTCTCTGAACTCACATCACAAAATATAACTATCATGCCAAATCTTGAAACGTTTCTTATACTTATGGACACTCTCATGGAAAGAGAGTTATTTAAAATTAAATTGGGGTGGTTTGTCTCTAAGAGTATTCTTTTAGCCCTCTTTAATAGAGGTATTTAATGGGTTGGATCGGTTCGGTTCGTTAAAAATCGAATTTGAATCAGTCCGGTCTATTGTTCACATAATATGGGTCAGTTTTGGATCTATAGAGACGGTCCAGGCCAGTTTCAGACATTTGGAACCAACAACATGGACCATAACAAGTTCGAAACCATTTCGGGCCTGTACTGTATAGAACCGGCTGGTTGAATTCAACCCGCCACCCCCCCAAAAAAAAGAATTTAACCACCCGATCAACTTGTCGATTCAAAATTTTTGAAAAATAACGGTCACAATTGTGACCGTTGCTCCCCCCCTTTTTTTTTCATTCCTCAAACCAACCCCCCTCCCCTCATCTATTATATAAACCCCCCACCCCAATTCATTTTATTTTACAAAAATTATTATTATTATTTTACATATAATTTCTATTATTCTTCTCCAACTTTAAGCTTTCCCAATTTCTAAGTTTTCACAATTTACAATAATTAGCGGTCTACAAGATTACAATCTACATCTATTGACTGTATTGAAGCTAACAGTATAATAATAATAATAATTATTATTAGTAGTAGTAGTAATAATAATAATAGTAGTAGACTAGTAGTATATTGTTATTAATATTAGTAGTAGTAGTAGTTTTATTATTATAAGTTTAGATTTTAGAAGAATTGAAATTAATATTTTTTATTTTATTATATTATTTATTTGGATATTAAGTTTTATTAAATTGAATTTTTAATTATCATTATTATTATTATTATTTTAAATTATTATTATTGTTATTTTATTATTAATTTTATTATTAAGTTTTATTAAATTAATTTTTTAATTTTCGTCATCATCATCATCATCATTATTATTATTATTGTTATTTTATTTTATTATATATTTGGGTATTAAGTTTTATTAAATTAAAATTTTTATTTTTATTATATAATTATTATTATTATTTTGAATTATTATTATTGTTATTCTATTTCATTATTAATTTGATTATTAAGTTTTATTAAATTAAAATTTTAATTATCATTATTATTATTATTATTATTATTATTATTATTTTATTCATTTGGGTATTAAGTTTTATTAAATTAAATTTTTAATTTTCACTATTATTGTTATTATTATCATTATTATTATTGTTGTTGTTGACTTATTATTATTATTATTATTATTATTATTTTATTTAATTATTTATTTTGGATTAAGTTATATTGAATTGAATTTTGTTATTGTTGTT
>JAVXUL010135289.1:0-15345 GCA_035590515.1 Trichilia minutiflora
AAGGCTTTTGTCAAGGCTTTACTGAAAATCACAATAGGGTCAAATCGCACAAAGAGATACGAAAACAAGAGCTAGCACTCGTCTTCAATCATTTCAATTGTGTGGATATCATAGAGACGCAGAATTCGTTTGCGTTTTATGGTTCTTCATCATCAAATCGTATAAAGGTATGAATATTCAGATTCATAACATTAAAAACAATAGGTTTATCACATGGATCCTGTGAGGGAATCGAAAAAATTTATTTTTTCGCTGCTAGTATGGTTCCGGCTTCCTAACAGTGCCTCCCTCTTGAATAGTGACTTGACATCGGAGAATGGAAAGGATGTGATATCTGACATGGGACAGTGTATAATGTACAGTCGAATTTCATTAATGACGCTGACACATCTGTAGGAATATAGGCCTAACACCGTCCCATCATCTGAAAAATTGGTCAGAGGATGAGACGGGTGCATTTAAGAGGCCAACTGTCAACAATTATTCTTATTTTTGATATGAAGGAGAGGGCACATGTCTGCTGATACTCTGTGTAGGAATTCCCATCCTGATCAGGGATTGCCTGTAAATTCTTCTGAGAAGCTATCCGGGTCTCTGTGGAGGCAACTTGTCTCAGTTGATGCTGTTGGATGCCTGAGATGTGCTGTGGATGACCACGCCATGCCTGAGAAGGAGCTTCAATCTTCGTGGCGCCTGAGACGGTGAAAATCCTGAGGCGCCATTAATTCTCCTGGGATGCTGATTACTTGAGGCGAAATTTACGGGGGTCATAAAATCCCTGAGAAGAGGAACTCCTAGGGCAGAATTTACCCTGAGCCGTGTATTCCCTGAGCAGAGAGATACCTAGGACGAGGTGTATCTGAGACGAAACTATATAGAATTACTCTTAACCACCTGCATGTACCTTATTGACAGAACATCCACATGTCATTCTTATATTTTCTCCCAAATATTATTAATATTATATTTATACCAATAAAATATAAGATAATTTGATATTTCTATGAGAATATTATTGTTCATTTATATAGATTATAAGATAATTTGAAAATAACTTTTATCTCTTTATTTATTTATTTGTTTTTATGTACAAGACTCTCTTTATTAATGTATGAAAAATTGGGATATCGTTAGAGTCAATTTAATTTTACTTATTATTGCAATTCTTTCATTATAGTTTTTATTTCTTTTATTATAATTTTTAATTTTTTTTGTATCTTTTATTATTTGAGAAAAATTAAAAATTATAACTAAATAAATCGTAGCATGACTCAAAAAATTAAATTATTTATAAATAGACAGTACCAAGAACCAAAAATTTGAATTATATTTCAAATTAATTCTTACTAAAGATTTAGAGAATAGAATTTTAAAGATTAAACGGAAATAATAATATTTAGAATAAAAAGTATACTTTTTAATAATTTAAAATTAAGTGTTTTTACATCCGAGTAAATTAACTTCAAGCGCAAAAGCGATATATAATAAAATTATCCCAACCATCGACAACATTTCGCTCTACGCCGTCGTTTCTGTCGTTAATACATCCCGGCAAGGCGCTCTTTGGCAAAAGAATACAATCCCGAGTCTGGCCGAAGTCTCAGGACTCCATCGATACTGGCATAGTCTCGCCACCGCTGGTAAGCTTTTCCTTTATCAGTCCTTTACAAAGACTCCCCGTTGTCTTGTTGTTCCTCAGGGCTTTCGCGACTCTTAAGACTTTCAGATTTTTGAAGTTCTTATTAAATTCTTATATTTCGTGTTATAAAGTGACTTCTGCATTTCTGGGTTTTGTTATTTCATTAATATTAGATATTATATATAGGTATTTATTTTCTTACTTCTTTTGAACTTCATGGGTGAGCAACAAACGTGTTTTCTTTTTTTATTTTATAATAGCAATCTCTTTTGGTATTACCTAGCAGACCTGATCCTAGGTATGTTATAAATAGTATATTACGCTTGTATTCTGATTAGAGTTTATTACTGCTCATGGTTTTTCCTTTATACTTGGCAATTATCACTGTCGAAGAAATGAATTAATTTGGTTAGATTCTTATTTTAATTGTGGGAAACAGACTATAAGGTTGAAAATGCTTCAAATTCGGCTTAAAAAGATACCATCATCAGAAGGTGGTGGTGGGGTGAAGCCCTTGCCGTTGGAGACTGTGACAGTTGCATGTCCTGATCACCTCGTTCTCGCTGATCTTCCTGTAGCGAAGGGTATTGGTGCAGCAACAGTTTCTTCCCTTGTCAAGACTGTTGGTCGCAGATCCCGTCGGCAACTTGGCGAGCGAGTACATTTTTGTGTTCGTTGCGATTTCCCTATTGCTATCTATGGGCGTTTGGTATGTTCTAAACATTGTTGCTTGCATCTGTTTATCGCTTTTTAGATATGGTGTTCAGTAAATCTTTACATTCTGAAATGTTTGGTTGAGCATGATGCTCATTTAAGATGCACTTTGTATGATGTACAGTAAGGGAGTAGAGTGTGCAATATTTCTCTATAACATCAACAATGCAGCCTTGGTTTTGATTGTCGAGTGTTTTCATGGATAAATGGTGTGAACTGCAAGGATAATTTAAATGAGAAGAGCAATGGGAATGAAAT
Organism: Trichilia minutiflora; assembly: GCA_035590515.1. Taxonomy (NCBI): domain Eukaryota; kingdom Viridiplantae; phylum Streptophyta; class Magnoliopsida; order Sapindales; family Meliaceae; genus Trichilia; species Trichilia minutiflora. The sequence continues at coordinate 2,612 of JAVXUL010135289.1, forward strand.
TTCTTTTGGCTTGTCTGAGCCTTGTGTAGGAGGATGTTTGGGAACTCTGTAATTTTCTATTTCTTTATTTGTTGGTGGTAAGTTGTAATTTATATTCATGAATCATGACCACCTATGTTATCAGTAGAGGGGATAATTCACTGAAGGGTTTTGAAAGTCTGAATTTTTTTCTATTAATCGTATCCTTTGTATGAGAGCCATTCATACAATTTCCCAAATCTGCTGGAAGTGTTTTAGTAGTTTGTATGCTAACAGTTTTATACTTTCGCAGAATCCTTGTGAGCATGTCTTCTGTCTTGATTGTGCCAGGAGTGATTCAATATGCTATCTGTAAGGAAATTTCAGATCTTTGCATTCTTTAAATTAATGGGCCTTCCTGATATTATCAATGCATTTATTGGTATTCAAAACCAGGATTGAGTCATATGGACTATGAATTATGTTTCCTTTTGCTAGTGTTTGGGATTTGATGATGGCTTTATCTGTGAAATTAAACTTGGTTTGATTCAAGAAGTAGTGTATCAGTTGAAATTTAGATCAAATGGGTTTCACATGGATTCAAATTGTCCTTCGGTCTCAATGCAAAATGAGAGTGAGTTCCATGCTGCCTGTTCACAGGGGAGTTAAGCTGCAAAGTCCTCTTAGCAACAATAAGCTATTAGTGTGGTCCATGCCTGAGGTTTAATCTTCGTTGGTCTAGCCTAAAAAGAGGAGGATATTCTTTATATCTTAATATGATTTATTAATAGTTTTGCTGTTGGTTCCATAATATTTCTACTGATTTGGTCTGTAGTATCTTATTAACAATTTACTAAACCAAACATCTTATGTAGTTTTTATTAGGCTTAAATTCTGAGAAAGCATGTATCGTATACTTAATAACAAACAAACCATACAAGGACAGACAGTTTACTGGGTGCTTATATTTGTAATCATTCATACTCAAACTTATTTGCTTACTGGTTAAATGATTGCAGAATGCAATAAGCATGCTTCATTGAATGCAGATGTGATGAACGTATTCAGAAGATTCAGACAATCAAAATGACGGAGGGCCTTTTCATCTGTGCAGCCCCTCACTGTCTCAAGTCTTTCCTGAAGAAAACAGAATTTGAGTCTCATATTCATGAGAGCCATGCTGACCTTCTACAGCCCAATGCAGAGAGGGAAGATGGTAACGAATCAGAGAGTCAGAGTGTCAAACAACCTACAGCTCTGGAATCCTCTGTTCGAGCTACCCTAAGGACTGTCTTTTCAGCTGGTACAAATTCCCAGCTTAGTGACCGTGAAGACAAAACCTCTTGGCAGCAACCTAGGGAACAACCAACACCAATGGCAGTTATGCTACCAAAGCCACCACCTGTTTTTGGACAAGTCCAAAATTACTCTGATTCTCAGTCAGATGGCAGCCTTCCCCCAGGTTTTGAGAGGCCCAGTCCCCACAGCCATTTCCAACAGAGCTTTGACATGCAGGGTACTCTGCCACAGGATTCTAACCAACAGCAAGGGCTTTCATCAGAGACCCAATTTCCTGAATATCCAGTGGTGCATTCCATGCAACCACCTATTTTTGTTGTGCCCATGAATTCAAACCCCTTGTTGACACCTCCATTTGGTGTTCCTCCTTTCCCAACTGAAGGATCACAACAGTTATATGGTACTCCCTTTGGGGCTCCGAGGCTAGATTCAGTTCCAGAAGTTGGATCAGAACATGCGTCATTATTGGGTTTCCCGCAAGGTCCACCAAGGGGTGTAAACTATCCGTCTGCTTTCCCTCAGCTATGGAACCCCGGGCCCACTGGTGTGCCTTATGAAGTGCCATCAGTAGATCAAGGAATGGCTGAGGGTTTTGGGAACATGTCAGATTCTCAAGGAAAAACAGCATTCTATCATGGTTATGCTCAAAATCCAGGAGGTTTACCCATGATCAATCCTCCCCTACCGGCTGGCAATAAGGGGATGGAAGCTGTGCCAGGCAGTAGGATGATGGATCCCAGGGATGGCAAGGGTATATTGACACCACCACCCATGTCACTACCACCTCCACCACCAGGGCCACCGCCGCCACATTCCCATTTATCTCAGCACAAAAGAGGTAAATATTATTCATGTGATATGGGTCGTGATGGCCAAGGTTTCGGCTGGCCACGTGAGAATCGTGATGGCTTTGGAAGTAGCCAGGACTAGGAAAATTACAATTTAACTGCATTATGGCATGTAATTTCTGCTGAACTTGTTGCGCTGAGCAATTTGCCCCACGGGCCCTATATTATTTCTGCTCTGAGTTATGGATCTGTTGTCTCTTTAGGCCACGTTAACTTGTATATTTTAGTCTAACTGGGGCTAACGTTAGGTGCAAGTTTTTGACAGAACTCTTGTCCTCATTTGCCTCAAGATCAGCCAAAAAATTTTCATAGTTTATAAGACCTTTACAAACTATATATTCTATTACAAATTTGAAACATTTTCTTTTCTTCATTGAGAAATGTTAGATTTTGGATTTATAAATAACCGATAAATCACTTTCCAAGCTGGGTATTTTACGGATTTCTTTTAAATGGTATATTTTTCCTGCCAAAATCTCTCGCATGTAAATTAGAATACAAAAGGAAGAGACGACTTTTGAATAAATACATTCAACCACACACTGAGGCTTTACAGCAAAATAATCGAATTACATCACTTCCATTAACAACCCCCAGCACATTGCAAAAGATAACATGACGTCATAAAGAAAGGAAGAAAATCATGAAGAATGTTGGAAATCAACTTAGTTTCTGCTTTTCCAAAATCCAACTCCGGACTCTGCAGACAAATTCCTTGTCAATTTTTTCATACAACTGCTGAATTTTCATGCATCCCATTATAACATATTTGTCAATATGACCTTCGTATCTCTCATACAATGCTGGAAGTGTAAGAACAATCACAAGACCTGCCGCAGAGAAAACAGAGCTCAAAATTCAGGTCCTACAAATATTTCAGATCTATTTTGTATTATTTATTAGGAAACTAAAATTATGCAAATAAAACTGGAACTTACTGGTGTAGCCCAATGTAAGAAAATCAGTCAAGCCACCAACAAAGGAAATCAGCCACAAGAATACAGCTACTTTGAAGAACAATCTTGAGTTCTTTCCTAGGGCAATGTCCTGGGAAACTGAGAGCAAATCATTTGCACTTGTGCGGATGAAAGCTGCCACTTCATTTACCATTTCTTCTGATAGATGCAACTCTGGAAGTGGTGGAGCAGGTCTGTTCAAGAGAGAGAAGTTTGATGCAATTTTACAAAAAATTTGCAGAAGCAAAAGTTATGCATGCATACTGTAATTTGGAGGATCACAGACACTTAATATATTTCCTTAATCAATCATTACCTTATGCTAACCTATCTAGATTCCTTGGCTAGCTCATGGCTCAAAAGGGTGCCAAGACTATCATCATAACATTCAGTATTTTGTAGGTAAGACAAACATAATTGTGATTATTTTTGGTCCTAGTTCTTTTTAATATCCAAGTATACTATTCTCGAAAGATTGAGCAAAGTTCATTGACGACATTGCCAAAACTTGACATCTACGTTCATCTCTCTTTCAAATATCCAATTTGTTTTCAATGGGCATAAAAGAAACCATTAGCAATGACTGGCACTTAAGAATGAAGCCAGACTTAAACACTTAAAAGATATTTATACAATATTCGATCAAATGCAGTGTAAGAACTCTTCAACTGAAGAATTATTAAACCATCTAAAAGTCAACTGAAGAATAGATATTGTAAAAAATAAACTGCTAATGTGCTGTTGATCTTATGTTTCACAATTTCTTAGTATGTTACCGATTAAGAATTGCAGCAGATTTGGCCCATAGGAATAAAATGGCAACGAGGAGGAGTAGAACACTAGAGACAAGCGACAACAGAGTATAACCAGATCTCTCAAACACCACCCAAGCAGCTAAAGTCACCAACAATATCCCCACAGTTGCATTTTTTCGCCGCCAAAGAATCACATCTGCAGCTGTTTAAACAAAAATGAAAATAAACAACCCACCCAACTCTCAATCCATTCAACTAAGATCAAAGATTATCATTAGACAAAAGATAAATTCCATCTATTAACATAAATATATGTCTATGAACAGAAGATAAATTCCATCAAAGAAAAATCAATTCACATTCTACAATGGAAAATCAACTGACTTTACTCTTACTATCCAATCTTTAACGTAACAACGAGAGGAATATTGGATCACCAATAGTTGAAAGGGTAATACATAAGATGATCAATTTTGACTTACCAAGACCACCTCCGAGGATTTCATGAACACTTCTTTGTCTGTTAAACAATCGATCCGATGAACCCATTTCAAAAAAAAAAAAAAGACTGAAAACAGAACCTTGAACTCAGTTCAGTTCAGATCTCCAAAATCCCAATAACAGGTATTTTTTAGATGATGTTCCCATAAAAGAAATAGCAGTAGTTTCTCCTAGCTTTAGAACTTTTACTTCTTATTTATTTATTTATAATAAAAAAAGGACGCTGTTCTTATTTCTTATTATAGGTGAAAATAATATAATATAGATGACTATTAGAAGTTAAAAGGTCTGGTTGGTGGAGCCTAAAAGCCAAATGCTGCAGATAGCCCTTTTTTTCCTCTTCTGTTTTTCTCGCATTTTAAGAAATTATTAATAAAATAATAATACATTACACATGCTACATGTCAATAAACTTGTATTGTAGAGTAGAAAGCAAGAACAGAAAGAAAGTCCGATTGAAAGAGAAGACATCCCATTCCATTACTGTACAATTGGACATATGAGCTACTTTCCGTTTGTGATTTGTACTTTTTATCTGTTCTTCAATATTTTCAACTTGTTCCAACGTTCTGAACCTATTCTTATCATTCAAGCCAAGGCGGATATTCAATGATAGTAGTGATTAAATACTTCGTTGAGCTGAGAGGGAGAAAGTCAAAAATAAAATACAAACGAAAAATTACAATCAATCAATCTAATTCTGGTAAAAATATATTTTACTGCTAATCATTTAATTATCGTATTATTAGTTATGATAATGCAAGGAGAGATGGCATAATATAATAGAATGAAGTCTCATATACAATTACTGAGGGGGGTAAAACTTAACAATACCAACAACAGAAATATGATACAAAAAGTTTCAACATATAAATCCAGCAAACTTATTTCCAGAAATCCTGAAACGGCAATCAAACAACCGCAACACTGAAATAAGCTTTGGCAGGGTAACTCAGAGATTTTGACAAAGTATAATGAATGTCTTTGGTGCACAGCAAAAATAGTTTTTTTATTTCGTTAAGTTCATATTCAACATCTACACTTACATGGATTATTGTCACTCAACCAGTAAGTAAATATTTGAAAGGAATCAGCCTTCTTGTGCAATGTTCTCTTTGCTGTTTTCATTTTCATTCTCACTCTCATTTTTTAGTGTGCTAGCTTCTGCACTAGGTACAACTGAGGAAGAATCCAACACGCTTGCAGCTATTGCAGCCTTCAAGTCCTCGTCTTCCGTCTCTGAAAGCATATCTGCCTCATTCACAATAGGATTCAATAGATCAGAATTCTGTTCGGTCAATTTGATTCTCTTTGGGCACTCTCTTGTGTTACAAGATTTAGTAATCCTCTCGGCATCTTCAGGAGAAAGCCATTGCCCATAACCATTCGAAGTCTCGAAGGATGAGATGGGGCACTCTCCAGCCAAAACCTTTTAGTGAGTCCAGATAGGCAGAGAGGTAAAACTTTGAAAGGTGCTCTGGAGCTGCATAAAGACTGTCAAAATTGTACCACTCCCCATTCACTTTCCTGATACAGAACCAGTGGTCATGTAAATGACAAATAAATGCATTTTCCAGCTCAGGGTCAATCTGAGCAGGTTCGGCAACTGGGCAGTTAAGGGGAATGACTTGCAAGTCCCATACCTCTAAAGCCTTCTGCAAAACCTACAAAAAGAATTTTCACCAAAAACTAAGTTAAGTTTTGTGAATGTTATGAAGCAATACCCATCTGTAGAAGCAACAAACTTGCTCATGCATCATGATCATCTACTATCCACAACAAGTAAAGTATTCATATTTCTTGTCCAGAACATTTGATTCCAACAAAAGGGTATCATACCTACAACTCCTGAAAATGAATTTTCCATTCAATAAAGGTGCTTGCTCCTACGCATACAGAGAGAGAGACAGAATCAATCAAGAAAAATATGGTTGGCATATTTGTGGGTATATTACCATGAATTCTTAACTACAGAATTTATTACTTGTTGCTATTTTCAGTATATATTGTAAATTAACAGAAAAGTCATGTAATATATACACCCAATGCTTGGCAGCATTCAAAAAGCGCATTAGGAAATGACTGTCCATACATGCCTCTATGTAGGGGCTTGCTAGCCTTTTCCATCACCTACTACCATCAAGAACATGTCCTTTCTTCCACTAACTTGGTTACTAATTGCATCAACAATATTAAAATAAATAAAGCACATAATGCATTCTAGAAGGACGCATTTCTTAAAATATAGTATCAGAGAACACTTATCTTCCTACAAGCACCATCTACCATGGGGATTCAATTGCGAATTGGTTAGTGCCGATTATATGATGTCAACTACCTGAATGCAAATTTCCTGAGACAACTATGAGATACAAGGCAATTAGTACAATGTACATTAACATCTACTTATTATACTAAATCATTTTTTATACAAATTTTTAATACATTATGACTGATCCTAAAAATTAAGGAAATGGCAGGTTAAGTTTCAATTTCTTCAGTTCTTGACCCAAGCAACATTATCATACAAATTCCACTAGCCCGATATCCCTGCAGTCAGTCATGGATGATTAAATAGTGGACATCATCTATACACAAAATAGGCAATGTTAACAAATTGATAACTGCTGCATGTTTTAATATGCATTTAGTACATTGGAATTTTTCTAACATGAACCATTACAAACACCACGGGACTTTATAACAAGCATAACTAGAAACAAATCTAAAAAAGCATTGATAATTAATAAGCGCACATACATGTGGCAACTGTGAAGATAAACAAACAAATAAAACAATGACTGCTCAATGTTTAAAGACCTCAGCAGTATCCTCATCTATTCTCCTTAGTCTAAATTTGTAAAGGCTGAGGAACAAGATTTAAAATTTTAATACTAACTTTTAGGCATTTAGGCTTGTAGCCTCCATTTTACGTGTTCATAGGTGATCCTTTCGAAATATCAAGGCAACCATTTCTTTTTCTTATTATTCTCTACACTGATGAAGAAAAATGAAAATCAGACAAACTCATCATCCTGTAATAGAAAATGGAGGGAGACTCAAATGGTATAACTCTTGGCTTCCAACCACAAGGTTAGAGTTTCAAGTCTTCTTGAGATTTGATAGGCCTCAATTTTTCTCACTACTAAAGGCTGTAGGATCTGCAATAGCAGCCAATTTCAAATACAGCCCACATATTGCGTATTAAACAGTTAGTAAAGAAAAGGGAAGGAAACAAGGGTAGAATAAAGAAAACCTCCTCTTTGGTTGGAAAATAATAAAAATAAGAGAAATAGAAAGGATTTCCAGACAGAAAATTTGATTTGGCATATGAGTAATACCACGGCATATGAGTCTTTTAGTCTAGAGAATTCAACAATTTGATTTGTTCTCTAAGCAGTAAAAACTATGTTAATTAATGGGAAGGCAGCAACATTCTGATTTGTTCAAACTTTGGTTTAAAAGATTTCAGGTCACTAGGCTAGCAAATAACCTCAAATGGTTTAGAAACTTTCGCAATTGTTTCTAAATTTGCCTAGGGAGTGCCTGAAGGCTCGATAAGCATAGGTCACTAAATTGCAACTTGCAAGCTGCCTAATAGTTGCAAAATCATTAAAGTCAGCAAGTAGACTATTTAGAGTTAACCTTGATTTTGTACAATTTTCTTAATGAAAGCATTTTAAATCTCAACTACTGGGATTTTGTTCATTATCCAAATTCAATAATATTTTTCAAATAAGCTTTTGAGGTAAATGATCTTAGTATCTTGTCATTATTATAACGATCTGCATTCAGCCATTCATTATCCAAATCTGCTAAGCCTGATAATTCTATCTGTATGTAGGTTTGTGAATTAATGATTCTAGAAATGTTTTCCGATTGAATATTGAGCATCACACACAGCTAAGCTGATTTCTCCATCACTACAAACACATGCAAAGTGAGTTTGACACAGAAATTTTGGTCTGTTAAAAACTGAGTTCAGTTTTGGCTCTCAATCCTGTCGCTAGGACTTAACATGGACACTTTGTTAACCTAGAAATATAATATTATGATTATTCACGTACTCCCACTTGAGATAATACTTCAGTCTACAGGAATATCATTGTTCTTATTACAAATACACTGTTATTTACCAAACGAGATATAAATTGAATCGTGTTTCAATTTGTGAAATCAGGTTATTGTTGTAATATACTATTATTCCAAAATCAAAACACAATCAAGCACCTGGATACTGAAATCTCCGTCGAGAGATACGTTGTGAGACTCTTCGGTGAGAAAATCACCGGAAGACGCAGCGGGGACGCCGCCTTCGAGCATCATCTGTCGCTCCGTGCGATCGAGATCCGAAGCCAGCGCCGCCAAATCGAATTCCGAGAAAAATGGACCTTGCATCACCGTGTTCACGCAATGCACCGCGCACAGCTTCGACTCTTGTACCTCGTGGTATAACATCCCACCGTTGCTGGCCCCTTCCATTTTATTTTCTCAATTGAACAAATCAAAATCTCTCTCCCTATTAAGCCTAGAATCTTTGTTGATCGTTTTGACTGTTAGGCAATGCCGTTTAAGAGTTTTTTTCCCGTTTCGATGGAGAGAAGAAGATGAGGAAAAAGAATTGAAATATTAAAATAACTAATAAATAAATATGGTTTTCATTGCTTGGCGTGACTGGAAGAAGTTGCTATACGAGTCATTGTGACCGTGAAAAGAGGGTTTAGTACTTGCCATCTTTAAAGAAGAAGAGAAGAAATGCCTTTTCTTCCGTACTGTTTCTGTAAACATTCCTCCTTTTTAACGGGTGTTTTCGTCGAAAATAAAACAAAGTGCAAAATCCATTTTAATATTTTTAGTTAAAGAACATTTAATTAAATTATTAGGGGACGTATTTGGTATTTACCATTGGCTTTCGGTAAAAAACATAAATACTTAAAACCCAAGCTATGTTATTGACTTAGTGTTTATATGGGATAATAGTTACAGCTTTTGATTTACATCTATTATATGATAAAATCACACGCAATTAGCAGCAAATATCATTATTACTTGCTTAATTAAAAAATAAAAAACTTGTTTAAAATTAAGTGAAAATACAACATTTCTCCTATGGAATGGATAACATATAACACGCGTGGTCAAAACGGGAACACGAGGAAAAACATTGCGATTAAAATTCGATACTCTACTTTCTTGGAATCTTTGCATGAGCATGAAATTAACTCGATTAATGCAAATGATGGATAAAGGATTCCTCATCAATAAAAGGAAAGTAGCACCAAACATAGCAGTTTCAAAGGACAGTCAAGCCGATCCCAACGGCTACCTAACGCCAACTTTCCACCACATTTGGGATAAGACCAAAATAAAAATACAATCAACAGAATAAAATAACAGATATCCAGCTCTGCACCACAGATTGCATGATTACAAGGTTTCAAGATGACAAAATATATTTTATTTTATTTTTATTAAACAAATTAGAAAACTGTATCATGCTAAAGTGTACATGTATTCAAAACAAAAAAATAATTCTACGTGTTTGAATACAAATACAAAATGAGATAACCTTCTGTTTTAGCTAGTATAACCACTTAACCTTCCATCTTCAGACAAGTAAATCATAATGGTTTCTACCACTGTACAAAAGCCTCACAACTTTCCATGGTTTTCCACTTCTTGAGCCTCTGAGAAACTCAGATCTATATTCTGCCATACAATTTGACAAGGCAATTTCATCTTATAACCATTCAGAGTAGGGATTACAAAAACAAACTAAAGAAATAAAAAAGTTTATGAAGAATCAATTTTTTCTCAGCGATCACTAAAGCAAGCAATACTCAATTATGCTCGGTTAAACATCTCCAATCAACCAATCAGTGTCTCCCATGACCTATTATCTTCTCATGGCCAAGGTGCATTCAGACTTATAAATATCCAAAGCACTTCCTTCCTACATATATAACTGATTCGAAGCAAATATAAAACAATCTTATTCATTCTCCTTGGAATTTCAGCAATGGTAAAGCCAATGTGGCAGTTTAATTAATACAGCTTTTTAAAAGGAAAAAAAAAAATATGAAAGTCACCTAACATAGCCAAGTCAAACTGAAATAAAGTAACTGAGAAAGAAAATTTGAAAAGATCACATACCTCATGCTCTGGTATGTAAACAACAATTGGCTGATTACACAATCTTGAGAACACCTGGCATGAAAATTGCAGTCAGTGGTCAGCATGTGATGTGATGTTGCACATAGGAGCATCTCCGTATAAATAGCACACAAATACACATGCATATGCAAACAAAAAGAAGAGAGCTAGAATCACAAAGATAATTTTACACACTGCTTGTTAAATGAAAAAACAAATTACAACTCCAGTAGCAGTTGTTGCCACTCGCTCGGCCTAAAATAACATAAAAACAAAAGCAGATAATTAGACTAATACCTTCTTCACACCAGTGGAAAATAACAAAAGACATCCGATGCATCAACATCAGCCAAGGGGTTATGCATGTTAATGGCCAAAGAAGTACGTAGAGAAGCATTTGAAAACATGCTGAATCAGATATTCAGCATTTGGAAGAAAACATTGATTGGCATCGCCTGAAGACAATCCATGCATAAATCACCTTAGAGCTAGACCACCAAAGTTCATTGAACAAAAGAGTGAACACAAGTCATAATCATATTAGCAAGCCAAATGCCATCTGCAGAAATTCAATCTAACTACCTTGCTTAAATTATACTTCCATTTGTTTCCTAAACAATTACCCCCCCAAAAAAAAAGACCATCGTCACTGACGATGGGAGGAAATCATGTACAGCCAGTACTTCTGACTCCCGTCCCCAGAAATCAGATCTTTCAATGCATCGGCAGTAACTGCAGAAAGACATATATTACCATGTTCAGTAGATTCAAGACATGGCCACACGCTAAAGCATACTTCAGAATACAGAGAACAAGAAGAACTTCCATGACCAGTAACAAGATTAGAGACTTACAGTTTCAAAGACTCCTCAACTATGATTGCAATCAATGCCTCTTCATACTGCCGGCATTCATTGCCATTGTCACATATAACGTCCTTTACAGCCATTTGTAGTTCACCTGTCTGCAATTGTAAAAACCATGGTAAAACTACATACCTATAAATTATAGCAATTTGATAATAAAAATCCCTTACCAAAAAAAAAAAAAATAGTGAAACATAAAAAGGAAACATAATTATTCTGATAGTTCAAGTTTCTCAGCAAAATTAAAATAAATAAAAAACTTAATTTACTAAATCTAAGCAGAAGTCCACGTCCTACACAAGCTTCGCGTGAGAGAAAAGATTGCTAAATTGCCACTTTTCTTTCCAATTCATAGATGATTAATTCTCACATGGAGCTGCCTAAACAAAAATATGTATCATACCTGCATCATCTCTTCTCAAGAGCTAAGAGCAATCCCTTTGTTTAAAGCCATACCTTTGACCTAATTTCATCGATTATCAGTCAGTTCACAAGGTAACAAAATGTACGATCAAGATATTATTTAAATTATTTTCATATTTTTCAGATCTTATAAGCTACTAAAACGCATAAAATCGACAGAATGACTTTGTTCAAATAATTAAATCCAACGAGACATCAATGAAACAAATACAAGTTTAACAAAAAAAAAATACAGAAATGTACCAGTGCTCTAAACAGACAGCCCATCCCCGGTAACTCTGAACCAAGTAACGCTCAGCCTTTTTCATTGCCGGTGAGCCTTCAATTCTGTTCAACGAAGTAAGGGAAAATGTAACAGGTTCAAATTGAGAAAACTTTATTTCAATATTTGGAAAAAAATTTTAAACTTCACTTCCGATCACTGATAATGTGATACTTATAGCATATCAAATTCAGCTTCTTTTTGGAATTAACCGATGCAATTTCAGGGACTTGTTTGATAATGTGAAAAAGCCTATGAATTTCGGCAACCTGACGGAAAAGCTAGGTTGCAACAAATTTGTATATGCTTCAGAACGAGAAAAAAGAAAACTCAGTGAGGCGGTCCGATTCTAGCGAAGAATAAATGATTGTTGTCTCTGAGAAACGCTGTGCGTCATGTTTTGGGGCGTGGATTAGAAATGGGACCGGTTAATTGCAAGTCCGAAATTTTCAAGTATACTCTCTGCATAATTAAAAGAATAAATAGAAAGATGTAAAAAGAAGAAAAAAAAAAGGTAATTAATCAAAAATGGCCACTGTTCAAAGTCTGTGTTCAAAAATAACCATCACGTACAGTATCGTTGAAATTCAGCTTTGACTATTAGTTTTGGACGAAATTACCCCTTGCATTTGGACATAAAATTTCTAAGTATAAATTACAGCAGTTTACTCGGAAGTGTACTGTATACACTTCCGAGTAAACTACTATAATTT
>JAVXUL010135299.1:0-15344 GCA_035590515.1 Trichilia minutiflora
CGCCTGGTCCAAGTCTGTCAACAATATTGTCCGCTTTGGCCCAACCCTTGGGGCCTCACGGTTTTGTTCTTGGAATGAGTTATTGAGGACTTCCCAGGAGGTCACCCATCCTGGTACTACTTTCCTCCAAGCACGTTTAACTGCGTAGTTCTTGCACCACTCATCCCAAAAGGCCTTGTTGACAATTTGGTTCTAACTCTACATATATAGCCCAACAACTTTCTTTCCCATTCCGATGTGGGATTCAGTCCATCCCTGCCATCCTAGAAGCCTGCCAGAAGCCGCTCCTTGCTCAGGCACTCTCGGCCCCGGCGCCACTTCCCGTCCTCATCGGATCGGGATGTCACATTAATTGATTTTGACAGCCAACTTTTGGGGTTTTCAGGTCTCCCTATACTGATGTGGCTCAACCTCGTCGTTAGATACATGTGATTAGGTTTTACTCGGGGTTTCCTATGGATATCTATAAATACTTCTTTACTATTTTTTCTTCCTTTTTTTATTTCTCTTTCGTCCACAAATTCTCTCTACAACTTACATTGTCAGCAACTTTTAGAAGGTTTCAGTGAAGCATTCCCAATTTTTAGCCTACCTTTACCTTAGTAATCTTTAAAGATTTTCGATTAGTGTTTATCTCTTCCCTTTTTCTTTTTCCTTTCTGTGCAAGATTTTTAGTTTTTTGATGTTTTTAAAACTAGTAATAATAACCCCACCCATATTCCTATGAGACACAAAACTTATTCTTGTATTTGGGACATTTGTGTAACGATAAAGACATAAGAAATCTATAGGGATGAAAATTTTACTAAAATAGGCTATTTATAAACTTGTTTTTAAATTCTCCTAAAACTGTAAAGATTAAAATCTAATTTGTTGATATGGCAAAAACTAGGAACGATTTTATAGGGATTATAGAAATTAGAAGTAGCTTCCTATAAACTCTGAAAGTTGGAACTAGTTTCTCAGAGATCGTAAGGTAGGAGCTAAGGGCCAAAAAAAATTTGATATACATATCTTGAGTTATTAAGCAACCCAAGCAGCCAAATTGACCTCGTTTCTTTGTTGCATGGACAAAAATGTCATTAGTTTCTAGCTCAAGTAACCTCGAGACTACTTTTAGGGAAAATAACTCAAGAAGAGAGTTGGCATTAGCTATGATCCTGACCCTAATCTCGGGGAGGTGTACTCTATTCGAGCACGATTAGTTGCCTCTAAAATTACGGAGTCGGATCTTAAGGCATATACAAGTTACTTTAACATTTTCGATAACGTGTCCTATCGAGTCCTTAAGGCAAATAAATTGTTTGGCCACCAACTTGAAGGAGAGATGACATTCAACAAAAAGTTGTTTTACCTTGAGATGAAACTGTCATTGTAGGGTTACTTTTGTTGGGTATTCGAGTTATTTAGGATCACTTTCTGCCAACTAAATTTGAATAGCTAAAGGATTTTATCAACCATTTCTGTTATTTGGAGTGACATCTTAGACGCTCTCTCAATAATTAAGGAAATAGAAAACTTATATCTCCTTAAAAAAAAACCATCGAAAGATATTGGATGGTTCTTTTTAGTTTTTTACCCTGAGAGATCTAATCCCTTATAGCAGAATCCCATAAGTAACAAAAACTAAAAGAGTAAGTGGTTTTTCGTAGGTGGGACACGGAACTCCATCTCTAAAATCCTAGTCTCAAAGACTTTCAAGGAATCCGTCACCTGAATGGACGAGCAAGATTTGTTCCCCCAAGAATTAGATCGGGTCAAATTAATTAGATCTTGAGTTTATAACTAGAAAACTTTGCTTTTTGAGATGGCCCTAATGACATTGGTCTAATATCAATTTGCCTGAGTAAGAATTTTGTACATTTAACGAAGGTTACTAAGTAGTGGCAATCTTTATATTTTAAATTATGAGTTTCATTCCTTGAATGTATGGATATTATAGTAATTTCTTTGTACAACTATATGTATATCATTATATATAGATAATGCATTAGAGGGTGTGATAATTTGAAACTATCCTTAAGAAGGCGTGTGGTGAAGAATATCTATTTAATGAGAAAAAATTAAATTTTGGAACTTAAAATCATTTCCAATTGAGAAAAATTCATATCGTTTTTGTAGACCTCAAAGAGAGCTTTCCGTTGATATACTATGCGTTTTGAGAGGTGAAGTAGGGTTCAAGTTTTGGATATTTGAAATAATAATCTTCAGTTGAGAAAAAGAAAGGCAAGTATCGATACATATGAGCTGAAGTATCGATACTTGACATTGTAGGATTAAAAGTATAGATATACCACCCAAAAGTATAAATACTTCGACATGTAAATTCGCATCATAGTGTGTCCAGAACAAGAAAGTATCAATACTTTACAAAAGTATCGATATTTAGGCACACACGCATCATTGCGTTGTGTCAGTGCAAAAAAATATTGATAAATTATGGTTACAGTGAACAGTAAAATCTAAGTATTGATACTTGAACTGTAGTGAACAGTGAAAGGCCAAGTATCGATACACTGTTAAGAAAGATATCGATACTTTAGAGGTCACTGTAGATAATGAAGCAAAGTATCAATACTTGAAGGAAAGTATCGATACTCTAGGATGTAAGACGAACTTAGAACCTAACTGTTGATAGAACGTATTGATACTTTGAAAAAAGTATTGATGCTTAGAATATGACAAGACTGTGTAACTAATATTGTGAGTAAAAGCATCGATACTTAGAGGAGAAGTACAATATTTTGAACATGAAGAACCTCAGCAATCCCTTTTTTTAAAATTAAAGTATTGATACTTGGAGCTGTGATGAACTCTAAAGGATGGATTTAGGATATATTTTGGCCTTTTCTAAGCCTCTTATATATGAGCACATGGGCTTCTTCCTCCCCATTTTCCCTTTCTTCTCGTTTCTCTCAGTTTTCTCTTTACTCTCTAATCTAACTCATTTTTCACACAAATTTCCACTAACCCCCCTCATTCTTCTTGGAATAGCTTCAGAGATCATCACCAGAGCTCGGGAATATTATTTGATCAAAGTTTTATTTGAGAATTTATGATAAAACAAAAGGAAAGGGTCATATATAAATAGTAACCTAGAGATAAAATCAAGTAAGGAGGAGATCAAAATATATCTACCAGCTTATGTAAATACACCCCTCAATTTATTTTCTTAATTTGAGTTACCTTTGAGCATGAATCAACTAAAAAGTAGTTAGGTTACTTTTTTTGATAATCTTAGATTTTGGACACATTATAAGTTATCAATCGAGTTGATAAATTAGGATGGTTAAGGTGTTTTGGTGTTGAAAAGATTGAAAATGAACTATAATGGGGTAACAATGTGAACAACCAAAGGGCTGACCAGGGGGGAGGGGGAAGAGAGAGAGAGAGAAAGTCTTTTGCTTAAAAATTAAATGAAAAAGAATATTACAATAGTTATGCTTACAATCATGTATATCATGCATTTCATAATCTGAGTATGTTTTGTAAAAGGTTGTTGAACCTTATATATAAATGTATTCAGGTGCGACAACAGTAGTTAAAAAGTTTTCGATGCGAGAAAGACGTCAAAAGGGTAGTTCTCCACCTCAGAGTGGTTAGTAGATGCAATCTCATTCTTTTTCTCCCTTGAAATGATATTTAAAAATGCTTACATGTCTTTATATATTTTGATATAATAGAATATATGTATATATTTTTATATGATTGATATTGGGAGGCGATGGTATTATGATTGAGTGGTAACCAGGAGGGTCCTTTATTTGTAGTAGATTTATGCAATGACTTTTATGATATATTGGTGTTTAAGGATAGAGACCAAATATGAATATTTAAGGCGATGGTATATGTTGGTATAATTATGGCTAAAAGCTGATATGAATTAATTTTATTGATCATGATTTTCTTGTTTGATATAGATTTTAATGATGAAATGTGTATAAAAAATACACGTGTTATGATTATGAAAATGTAGATTAAAATCGAAGAGCCAATATTTTCATTTTATTGTGACTTGGCTTTGAGTGTTAGTTTTCATGGATTTGATCTTAAGTCTCATGGTTTTGCTTGTTTTGGACTTTTGACCCATCCATTTTTATTTAGGTTATATGAACCAGTTTTGAGTATACTACTTGACGAGGTGATAGTTGTCTAATGTATGAAAATCCAATAGATCACCGAGTATTCAATTAAAAAATATCTAATATGCTATTGTCTATTAGCTCTACAAGATGAGAATTTTTTTAGAGATAGAAGTCTAATAGATCACAGAGTAGCTCTACGAGGTAAGGGTTATCTCATAGAGAAATCAAATAGATCACAGAGCAGATTATCATAGAGTAGCTCTACAAGGTAAGGGTCGTCTCATGGAGAAAAACTGAATAGACCATAGAATGGATTATACTCTTATTTGAGAATTTATCTTTTAAGGCTTCATTATCGACATGAGAATGATTACTTGTACGCTATATAAGATTTGGTAATATGGTTTCAAATAAGGATTTTTATATGTTTGTTCATTTTTCTTCTTCACTCACTGAGTATTTTTTCAAATACTCACCTCTTACTCCTCCATTTCAGGTTAGTATAGTTGTGTAAAGGTATAGAATAGCTGATCAAAGATTTTTATAATATTTTCAAGTATTTGACTCATTTTTTGATAATGTGGTTCACTAAATTGAACTGAACGTTTATATTAAATAAATTTAAAAACTATGTATTTATTTCATTTGAGAGTACTGATTGTATTAAGTTATTTTGAAATAAATATTTATTGTAACGAGTTCGTATTGATATTGATTTACATATGTGTCGAATATATTTGAAAAGTATTTACATTTTGTTTATGTTGAGACATGAATTCAAAACAAGTTTTGATGCTTTGCGTGTCTTTAAAATGTCCTCTAATTAATAGGATTCATTTTTTAGATTTGCAATGATTGTTACGTGTCCAATTCCTAATATTAGGACGTGACATAAATTATCTTTGTTTGCCTCTTTAATTGTTTTTATTTTTATTTTCAATATTACAAGGTAAGGTCTTAGACACCTTGAAGAAGTTAGTGGGTATAAGAAAGATGATGTCCTAAGGCTTCAGAGATAGGGGAAGCGGTGACCTCTCATTATTGCGGGTACAAATAAAAGATCTCCTCTCTTCGAGACCACACAAAGATGAACTTTTGCCTATTAAGAGCCTGACCCCCAACCATAAAAGAGGAGAACCCAAGACCAAGAGAAGCGAAAGGTGGGGTATCCTTCCAAAAGGATGGAGGATTCTAAAAAGAGGAGAGTCAACACTTCTCATAAGGGAAGTAGGAGCGTGAGCCTCCTATAGACTTCAGCATCTTATTGTTGAAACCAAAATATCTCCCAGAGGAGATGAGATCGTATTACACCCACCACCTTGGGATATTTAATAATTTCGCAGTTTGTTGCACTTTAGAGCTATCTAAAGCTCTTCTCCAGGGGATATAGTGTTTATCATGGATGATATGTATAGGTGAAATTTTCGGATAAGCAAATCATCTTGTCTTTCCCTTTCTTCACCTATTGCATAATAATTTTTTTTTACCTTCTCTTTCTTACTTTAGACACTTTATGCATGACCTCTCATTGCAACTTTATAAAAATGAAGATTGAGAAGTTTGTGACGGCCAACAAAAATTATAGAAAATAAAGAAGCAAAACACAGAGGCTCTGAAGCAGTTGGTATCAACCGAGAAGGCTTTAGCCATTGAGAGGACTCAGTTTGAAGAGAAAGAATCTATGTGAGTCGAAGAGAAAGAATCTCTGTGGGTCAAAGAGAAAGAGCAATTAAAGGTTTGGGCTTTGAGTTAAACCAATAGGTCTAGGCGGTATAATCCAAGCTAGATTCAATAAAATCAGAGTTGGAGGAGAAGATCAAGAGAAACCAAAGCCTAAGAAAATAGGTGGGGAACCTTTGTTTCCAACACTGTGAGGCTTAAGAGATAGTAGAGGTCACTATTGTCAAGAAGGTTAATGAGGGAATTGACTTGACTTGTCAGACCTTTTAAGACTAGTACCCTGATCTGAATTTTAAATGGTTGTACGAGGCTTTGGGTTGTGAACTCCTTGCTCTCCTAGCTAATCCTAATGTTTCTGCCATTAACAAAAATGCAGTGGAGGCTAACACTTCAGTTATCCCTCTATCAATACTGTAAAGATTTTTGTACTGTTATTTTTCTTTTATTTTTCTTTGTAAAGTGCAATTTTTGTAATAGACTTTTTGTTAATGAATAATACTTCAATTTCACAAAGTTGCTTCTAAGAAATTTTTCTGCAAATAGATTCGTTGTTTGTTTTAAAATTTTAAAATTTTTAACATCAGATAAGACAATATGAAAGGTCGAGGTCTTATGGATAAAACTAAAACAAAATGTAATTTTTCTGGTGAAAAAATTAACTCAACATATAGATGCTTACTATGTTCACACTTTCCTTAAGTTAATGACAATATTATTTTTCAATGTCAACAAATTTATTACTTGCATTTATTTTAACGTTAATATAGATAAAAATTTTTATTTTATTTTATTTTATTTTATATTAGAATGAAAGTTCATTTAATTTTTTCACACAATAACTTCTATTTTTATTCTTATTTAATAAACCACTTGGTGATGATAGAAGAAAGTGAATAAATTTTTTTTTTTTGAAAAATTGATACATCCTACGATGATTTTCTTTTGTGAGTTATTTTATATCTCAATTAAAATTTATTTTATTTTGTTTAATTTTTTTAAAATTTTAAAAGATTGATAAACAAATCAACTTCTAAGTTTAGTGGATACCATTTGAGAAACATGACTAGATAAATCATGATTTCGATGACTTTGATGTGCAACTAAACCAAAAGAATCCTAGGATCAAGAAGGAATTGAGAGGAGCGAATAAGTTGTTGCTCGGTTAAAAGCTCATTAGAAAGTTTGGTCCATCAAGGCTAGAATTCGAGATTAACTTGAGATCGAGTTTCGCATAAGTGGGGGAAAATAACACGTGGTATTCATTAAAGCAATATAGAGACAAAGAAGCTTGGTTATAAGAAGGATTCAATTGAACGAATCAAGTGATTCATTCAACCAAAATATGCCTAGAAAGTTTATAGAGACTGTTGAAGAATTCAACTAAATGAATTGTATAAATCATTCAATCAAATAAATACTAAAATTTCTCTTAAGAACATTAGAATATTCAGTAGAACAAACCTCTTAATTTGTTCAATCAAAGCATTCAAAGATCAACTTCTTAGAGAGGGCTTTCAAATTTGTTCAACCAAATACAAATAAACTAAATGGAATGGCAAAAATGCGATAGAAGAAAATAAATTCCTAACAGACTTGAAATCCACCAAGTTGAGAGGATTTTGAAAATTTTAACATTTGAGAAAATTTTGATTTAAAGTTGTCAAAACTCCCTACATTAAAGTTTAGCCTTATATTTATACTAAAAACTTAGCGTTAAGTATGTTTACACAAAGGTTTTATAAATATAATATTAAACAACTCCAAAATTAAACAAAAGAAATAAAAACATAATAGTTGATGCCAATTCGATCAAACAAATAGACAAAATTTGATCAACCAAATTTTGAAATCTTCTCTGGAATACTGGTCCTCAAGTGATTTGGTCAAGCAAATTGACGAATTCATTCAATAGAATATTTTGGTGCTCTTTAGAATTAAATTCTTTTTGTATTTAGTCAAACAAATCATGTGTTTCATTCGATTAAAACCTTCCTACAACCCCCTTCAACCTTCTTTGCTCTTGTCTTCCTTTCAGGTCAAATACTATAATTTAAGATTAAATTTGCACAATGTTAGTCTTTGGTTCCCCTCTTAAGATTCATTGTTTTAGCTCATACGTTAAATCTTAGAGTTTTTGTACTCTCTTAAATGGGTTGCACCAACTTCAACATTCTAACCTCTTTTATTTGTGGTTCTAAGTGGACTGGTATAGCTCTCATAAAATTATTTGGCACCATTCCTACCAATTCGCTAATAGTTACCTTCATTACATCTATTTGAATTTAATTTTTATTCACTAACAATTTCTTATTAGATTTTTCGGTTAGAATATTACAGCATACATCCATGATTCTCTAAGGAATGCTCTTGTCAGGATTAACAACAACTTTAACATGCGACATAGAAATTGAATTATAATAGTTTAAAGTGTGCTCTTTCAATAGTGCATTACCCGGAATGTCCTCAAAGGGTTTAGTATTGTTCATAGAATCAGTAATAGTGTTGTATTTAGTTTTTACAAATTCCATTCACAAAACTAAAACCAACATTAGATAGCTACTCATCATGATCCTCAACAATGACATTAACCTTGAATCTTAATTTGGTTTTTTTTCTTTCTTTAGCCTTTGATTGGGGACATTTAAACACTTGTGCTTATGAGTATCTAAGAAATATTTTTGTTCATCTTTAGTTATTTATACACATTTCATTGCTCGTAATACTAGACGTATACCTATTCATACCATGGCTCTCCAAACAATAAGCTTTCTATATCAAAGTTATCAAATATATGATAATAAATTTCACCCATGTAATCCTAATCAAAAACTTCTAATTTTAGGTAAGCATAAATCATAAGCTCGATTTCTATAGACATAATTCTTTTCTCGATCATCAATAATAAAAATATTACAGTGTTTATCATAAACTCTGCCTCTAATATTAAAAAGATGATTTTGTTGATATATACTGGACACCAAAATAGATCTTTCAAGCAGTAGACCATAGTGACAGTCTAAGTGACTAGACTCCCTTTTGTTAATCCTACCAAATCTCCTTGTCAAAGTAACTCCTTCAAACAATCGATTGTGGCCTAAAATATCGGGCTTCATACTATCGACTTTATTTTGATTTCTCTACAGGATAGCGATATGCCTTAAAGTTAACGAGCTCTTTGTATCCCTTTGATATATTTCGAGATAATGATTTGCCATCTACAAGATCTATATGCCCTCACTCATATGATTGAGATGGTTGTTGCCCTACTCCTTCTGGTAAGAAATATGGTATTACCAAACTATGATATCAAATGGCATGACAATAATGCGATAGAAGGAAATAAATTCTTGGAAGACTTAGAATCTACCAAGTTGAGAGGATTTGAAAATCCTAAAATTTAAGAGAAATTTAATTCAAAATTGTAAAAACTCCTTATATTATGGTTTAATCCTCTATTTATATTAAACATTTGGGGCTAATTATGATTACATAAAAATTCTTAATGCATGAAATTAAATAACTCCAAATTAAACAAAAGAAAGGTAAAATATAATAATTGATATCGATTCAGTTGAATGAAGGGACAAAATTTCGTCCATTGAGTTTTGAAGCCTTCTCTAAAAAATTGGTTCTCAAGTAAGTCGATCGAACAAATCGGGAAATTTGTATGACCACATATTTTGCTCTAGGGAATCAAAATCTATTAGTAGTCAGTTGAACAAATCAAACAATTCGTCCAACTGAATCTTTCTTGCAAACCCCTTCAAACTTTTTTGCTCTCGTCTTTCTCTCAAGTCAAATACTATAATTTAGAATAAAATTTATATAATATTAACTTTTAATTTCCTCCTTAAAATTTCTCGTTTTAACACCTATGTCATAGGCAATTTTGATAGATGTTGATCTTGAAAAGAACTTAATCCAACTCTATAAATTTGATTTATCATTGGTCAAATTTAAAAACCCGATAAGTTTAAAAGCTGACAAAGTGAAATTAGAGGAATAGCTCTAATTGGTTATTAACAGAATAAATCTTGTGGGTGTTATCTTGATCTGTCGTTGCCAAGATGATTAAGTAAAGGGATGTTGTCAAGTAAATCAAGTGATCAAATGAATGAAGCAAGCCAGGTTGAGCCAAAAGAATCAAGAGACATAAGCGAGTCTGAGCGCCTGTTTGGCCCAGTTTTTTTAGTACTTCTCAATCTCTTTTTATTAAAAGCTGGTCAAACAAATAAAAAAAATTTTTTTTTTATAAAAAGTCTTTTTGCATTTAAAGTATAAAAAAGATCTTCTTAAAAAACTGAGAAAGAGGAGTTTTCTCTTCTCTTCTCATTAAATGCACAGATAATTTTTATTTTATTTCGAAAATATCCTTCTTAACTCCTTCTTTCAAATATTTTACTTTAATTAAATCAAATACTCTTTATGATAATTTTAATAAAAAAAGAGATTATTTTATTTATTATACCAAACAACTTGAGAGAAAAGTCTTATCTTGATTTTAAAATATCTTTTTTTTAAGAGAAGCAAAAGCCAACTTTTAAGTATTTAAAAAGTTATCCCAAATAGGCTCTGAATCAAGTAAATCAGTTCCAAAGTATGACAACCATAACCATAAAATGGATTTAACAAATTTAAGGAACTCATAATAGAACTAGACACAAGCAAGCAATGTCAGCCATCGTAACAAGCTGTGCATGTGCCAAACTCTTTTTCAAAACAAACTTTTAAGTTTGAAAAATAAAAATGATTTTATTTTTATTTAAATTATAATCATTAAAATAAAAAAATAAAACACATGCACTCAAAATATATTAAAATACACAAGTATGCATATATTGAAGGGTAATAAGTAACAATAATATAATATTGTCAATTTATGTATACTTGTGTACTTATCACCCTTCAAGTACTTGTATATATAATATTGTCAATATATGTATACTTGTCTACTTGTCACCCTTCAATTTCTTGTATATATGTGTATTTGTTACTTGTTAACCCATTCTAAACAATAGTTAGCTAGGCTTGGAAATAATCTCAACAACTCTTATCTTAGAGACTAGGATTTTCTCAAAGTCTTCTGAAAATCTGAGAGGGAAAATATATTTTTAAGGCTGCATTTGGTAAGACAAAGAGACAGTTTCTAAATTTTCCATTGCTAGTCAGTAGAAGCTGATGAATATTGACATCACTTCTCTTGCAAGCATATGTTATGCCCTTACAAATTTAAGTAGTTAGATGGTAACTTTTATTAGCATATAGCAAATCAAATATTAAAAAAAAAAGTTTAAAAAGGATTGTAATACTAAATTTATAATGTTCCATATTTCATCATATAAACTTTAAGACTCGTTACAATTAAATTATTTAAATACAATTATTTGAACTCTTACATTCAAATTTAACTTTTTAAATCAAATGATATTTCAATATAATACTGAAATAGGCTAAAATATGACGATCATGTGTTCGAATTCTTCTAAATACTGAAAGTTAAAAATAATTATTTAGGCCAGTTTGACAAAACACATTAAATAAAATCATGCTTACACATGAGGCTTAATATTAAGTTAATTAAATACAATTATCCAGAAAAATCAGGCTTTCAAGAGAGAGAGAGAAATATTAAGCCACTTACAAATAATTATTTAGACCCTTACCTTTAAATTTAAGTTTTTAGATTAAGTGGCAATTTAATAATACTCACTCTGAAAAAATCAGCTTGTATACAAAGACGAATGTTAAATCACTTAAATACAGTTGACTAGACATTATCTTTAAGCAATTATTTGGGTTTACTCGACAAAATCCATTAAATAAGATAAAGCTCACATGTGAGGATTAATATTAAACAATTTAAATACAATTATCCCCAAAAATCAGGTTTGTAAATGAGAAAGAATGTTAAGTCACTTACATACAAATTGTTTGGACAACTTATTTTCAAGTTTAAACTTTTAGATTAAGTGACAATTTAATAATAATCACTTTGAAAAAATCAGACTTGTTTGTAAAGAGAAATTTTCGGTCCTTATCTTCAAATTTAAACTTTTAGATTAAATGATAATTTAATAATAATCACTATGAGAAAATGAAGCTTTTATGTATAGATGAATTTTGGGTCCTTATCTTCAAACTTAAACTCTTGATACAAATAACAATTTGATAAAACCACTCGACAAAAACATATTAAGCAATTTAAATATAATTGTATGTTACTTTATCTTTAAGTTCAAGCTTTAAATTTACAATTCAATAATAACCACTCGCTAAATCGAGACGCATTTGGCCATTGGCCTTCTCTTTATTGCCTAATTTTATATTTTACGTATATTATATATAGATGAAACCGATCTACAATTTCAATTAAAGCAAATTCCAAAACCTACACAGACTGTATAAAGCTGCAACAACAATGTTTCCTACCCGTTTGTCTTGTAGTGCTACTCTGCCCAGATCAAGATTGGCTAGGCTTTTGCAAAACGCCCTACATCTAACCCTAGGTAGATTCAATTAAGCGTAAGATTGGCTCCATAAAATATCAGGTTTAGGATGATTTTAAATTCTTAATTATCTAATATCCATTCTCAATAATGTATAAACCAGAAATATTAGAATCGACACGGTTAAAAAAAATCAAGTGCCTTCAATCCACTTTTGTGAATCAAGAAATCTCAACAAAAATTTGACTTCTTGATTCGGATCAAAAACAATCTTCAAAATTAATAAAAAAATATATCAAGAAAAACCAACCCACTGGACAAATAATCAAATCATATATAAAAATATTATAATTGTTAAGATTTGTCCTCCAAGAACTTGATCAAATCTGATGAACAAAACCCGAGAGCAAGAATGAAGAAAGAAAAAAATTTTCAGAAAAAATGAAAAACAGGAAATAACACAATGAAGGTTTTTACGTGGTTCGGTTCAGAGAGAACCTACATCCACGGACGAGCCACAAGAGCTCAGGCTGTTTATTAATTATCATAGAAGAATGTTACAGAGAGAATTTTTCAAGAACTACACGTTACCATACATCTATTATGCCTTGAACCCTGCATATTTATCAGCCTCCACTGTCAGTTCATGAACCAAGAAAACCAAGAACCCGTTAAATTCATTTTCTTGGGAAATGACCTTTTTGTCACTAATGAATGAACTTCATGGATTCAATAAACAAGGGCAAATTCGAAAACTCGTATGCAACTGTAAATAACGAACTCAATTTTCCAGATCCAATTCCAGAAAGCATTTCCAGCAGCAGCAACACATGCATTCTTCCTCAATCACAACCAAGTTGCTGAATCAATTCTCTATAATTCTCCACCTTGATTCACAACCCATCACAGCCAACTCACAGCGGCTCATCATCTCAGTCAATTCACCTGCATCTGTTCACATTTAGCAAACTCAGACATGACTGAAGATGTCAAAGCTTTGGTTAACACATCTGCTGGATTCTCTTCTGAAGCTATCTTCTTCATCTTCACTTCTCCAGCCTCTACTACCTCCCTGATGAAATGAAGCTTAACATCTATATGCTTTGATCTTTCATGAAACACCTGGTTTTTAATGAGATGCAATGTGCTTTGGTTATCACAATAAACATTGACATCTTCAACTGCCTCACCAAGCTGCACCATCAGTCCTTTCAACCACATGGCCTCCTTCACAGTTTCTGTTGCTGCAATGTACTCTGCCTCAGTTGAAGAGAGTGCTACCACTCGCTGCAAGCTTGATTTCTAACTGACAGTACATCCTTTGACAGCAAACACATAACCAGATAAGGATCTCCTCTTATCCAAGTCATTAACAAAATCTGAATCTGTGAAGCCATCCAACCAGCTCCTTTCTGATGCATCTTGACCAAACACAAGTCCCACATCTGGAGTTCCTCTTAGATACCTTAGTATCCACTTTACAGCCTTCCAATGACCCCTTCCTGGATTGGACATGTACCTACTTACCATACTTGCTGTATGTGCCAAATCTGGCCTTGTACAAACCATGGCATACATGAGGCACCCCACAGCATTTAGATAAGGTACATTACTCATCACTTGCTTCTCTTCTTCTGTCTTGGGCTCATCAAGTTTAGATAACTTGAAGTGAAGTGCATAAGGTGTCATGACTGACTTTGAATTCTGCATGTTGAATCTTCTCAGAACCTTGGAAATATAGTCTGTTTGTGATACCATCAGCAAACCAGCATTCCTCTTTCTTATAATGCTCATCCCTAAGATCTTCTTTGCTGGTCCTAGGTCTTTCATTGCAAACTCAGAACTCAGCAAATCTTTGAGCTTCAGCACTTCATTCTTGTCAGCACACAAAATCAGTATGTCATCAACATATAACAAAAGATAAATGGCAGCCTTTCCTTGTGCATTTTTCATGTACACACAAATGTCATGTGTGCTTCGAGTGAACCCTGATTTCAGCATGAATTCATTGAATCTCCTATACCAATGCCTTGGTGACTGTTTTAAGCTATACAATGATTTCTTCAATAAACATACTTTGTCCTCTTCACCCTCTGCCACATAACCTTCTGGTTGAGCCATGTATATCTCCTCCTCCAGATTTTCATGCAAGAATGGTGTCATAACATCCATCTGGTCCAGCTCTAAGTTCTTCACAGCAGCCAAAGCCAACAGCAACCTAATTGATGTATGCTTGACAACAGGAGAGAAGACTTCATTGTAATCAATTCCCTCCTTTTGTGTGAAGCCTTTGGCAACCAATCTGGCCTTGAACCTTGGTGGATCAGTTTCTGACATTGATTCTTTGATTTTATAGATCCATTTGCTGCCCACAATCCTCCTGTTTTCAGGTCTTTCCACCAATTTCCAGGTTTTGTTTTTAATCAAAGATTCCATCTCCTCATTCATGGCTTGCTGCCATTTATGCTTATCCTTTCCAGCAACAGCTTCTTTGAAGCTATTTGGCTCCTGCATACCTAAGTTCTCAGCAGCAGTTAAAGCATAGGAGATAATGTCAGCATAAGCAAACCTATCAGGTGGTTTTGTTTGCCTCCTTTTCCTGTCCCTTGCAAGCTGATAATTTTGAAGATTATCAGCCACTTCATCTGCATCTTCTGGTGTGTCCCTCTCAGGTTGCTCCACCTCAAACTCAACCCTTTCTCTCTTAACTTCTGCATCTGGAACTTGTTCTGAGTTCCTTGCTGTTTCATTGACAACAGACTGCTCATTGAAGATCACATCCCTGCTCACAATGCACCTTGAATTCAGCCTTTCACCACACCACAACTTGTAACCTTTCACACCAGCAGGGTATCCTATAAACCTGCCCTTAATTGCTCTAGGTTCCAGCTTGCCTCTTCTGCTATGCACATAAGCCTCACAGCCAAACACTCTCAAATTGTCAAGTGTTGGAGGCTTGCCTGACCACACTTCTTGTGGTGTTTTCAGTTTAATTGCAGTAGAGGGGCTCTTGTTGATGATGTAGGCTGCAGCACACACAGCTTCTGCCCACAGAAACCTTGGCAGCCTTGATTGAATCAACATACATCTGACCCTATCCATGATTGTTTTATTCATTCTTTCTGCAAGGCCA
>JAVXUL010135310.1:0-15343 GCA_035590515.1 Trichilia minutiflora
TTAAATTTTAATCTTGAGTAATTTTTCTGTTCTAATTGGAATAATTCTAAATCCGAAAATCTTAATTTTTCAAAAGACAAAAAATACAAGTCAAATTAGTAATTATTGAGAATAGTGGCTTAGTGAATAAAATTAACAATTAATATTTATTCATTTATTAACATTTTGAATAACTTCAAAATGTTTGCATTTAAATCCCTTATATGATAATTGTAACACCTGGTTCAAGTTTATCAATAATATTGTCCGCTTTATCCCAATTCTTAGGGTCTCACGGTTTTGTTCTTGGTAATGGGTTATCTTGAGAACTTTCCAAGAGGTCACCCATCTTGATAATACTCTCATCCAAGCATGCTTAACTGCGTAATTCTTGGAATTAAAGCATCACCTATCCCAAAAGACCTTATTGATAGATTTGGACCAGGTGTTATAATAATTATGAAAATACCCTTTGTTGAGACCTACTTTGGTTGATGTGTCATTTTTTCGTTTTTTGGTAAAACTAGATAATTAAGGATCAATATCACTTAAAAAACCGAATTAGGATGTGTTAGAATTCAAAAAGTGAAAAAAAAAAAAAGTTTGTGGCAAAAATTAAGCATGCATGGGCTAGGTGGGTCGCTCAAGGGTGCGCAATGCAGGCATGTGTACAACACGTGCTTGCGTACAGATGCCTCACACTCCTATCTGCTAGCAAGCGGATAGGCGTATGTTGTGTAAGCGCATCGCACCTGCACACACAACCCTGCCTTGTTTTAGTGTTTTCTCATTTTTTTTCAGTTTTTTCACCAATTTGGACAATCCGAATCACATGATAACAAGTCCAACACACCCATATTCAATAATCAAAGGTTACAACAATTCAAATATTCACAAAAATAACAAACCAAAGCCAAGAACAACATTTTACAAAACCATCAGGGAACTTTGGCAACAATTACACTTTTCATGATTTAAAACCAATCAAAACAATTTTGTATCATTTATAAAACTTCCTAATGGTCATTTTTCTTTTTAAAGAAAGCATCAGCAACATGTTTACCTATGTTATTCATGTTATCATCAACATAACAACACAAAAACATAGTTTACTCATAAAGCCTATATATTACATCCATTCAAAGCCATCATTCTCACTTATAGCCATATCCATATATATCATGAATTGCTTAAAAACAACAAGCTTTGATACTATTCGATTTATTGGTTTTCATGGGAACATATATCAACATATGCATGCATGTTAGAAAACCATAAAGGATCATTATAAGTTCCATGCAATTTTTATGAGTGTTTAAACATTTCAAACACAAAATTAATGGGATAATAAGAAGTTATACCCCAAATATGGCTCTCTAGAAGTAGCAAGTTGTCTTCAATTGACCTCCATGAGTATCCACACATTCGGAGATTACAATGGTTCTAAAACTAAATTGAAAGACAAATCCTAAGTGAAACCACCTTTGCAAGTTTCAGGAGATTGGTTCCTTGAATTTCGTACACTTAGGAAATCATTTTTTATGAAAGAAAAGAAGAAGAAAATATTCTTGGTTTGGTTTTTCCCTTGTTTTCTTTTCTCTGAAAATGAAACTATTTCATTTTCATTTTCATATAAAGATAGCCGTGTGATTTTTTTTTGGTTTCTCCTTTTTTCTTCTCTTCTCTTGCCAACGTCTATTCGCTTCCTTTTCAACAAAAGCAATTGAATTTTAACATCTCATTTGTGCTTTACGGTTGGCAACCAATTGAAAACAAAATAAATTAACGAATAAAGCAATGACATATGGAAGCAACTAAAAGTATTTCACCAATTAAATAAGAACAAATGCTTGCATACAATTGATCCACCAATTGATATTATCCAACAAACACAAATAGATACATGTGATTGGTGGAAAAATTAGATATTATCAAATAATATCATCATCATTATTATTATTATTATTACAATTAATAATAATAACAATAATCCTTTTTTAAAATTTTCCAATTTAATAATAATAATAATAATAAATATACAATCAAATGATAACTTTAAACTATGCGACACGATTGATTTTATGGCATATCTCTAATACTTTATAGCTTCAATTTTATGATATGATAAATTTAAATTTATAAAGTTTACTATTTATCTGAAGTAAAATTTGACTTAAATTACGTTAATTAGAATATAGAGTAATTATAAATACAATTAGATAGTCAAAATTATGAATTTGAGCACTAAGTATAAATAAATAGTGAAAAAATTCCACTATACCATAAATGTCTCATTGTGCATTTGATAATTTTGTATAATTATATCCATTTACGCTTGCAATCAATGAGTATGTTAAATTATGATATGGTCGTGGGATTTCAATTATTGAAAATCAAATAAATCATTTGTAATGGATAGATTTTGAATTGTCAATATGTGGAACCCGTCTATATAATAGGTCTATTTTGAAATTATTTAAGATTTAGATATTGGAATAATCACATCGAAAAAGGAAACTGAGATAGCGAAATGCATCTTCTTATGCATCATTTTTTGCATAACATGTTTATGTTGTGAGAAAAGGTTATATATATATATATATTGGTATAGGAGATTTAGATAGAGTGTCCCTATTGCGAAAAGACCATCGGGAGAGTGGTTCCCTGCCTCACTTAGGTGAGTGGACTTGTTTTTGTTTTAGTTACTTCCTTTAAATGTGCGAATACAAACTTATATGTTTTTAAATAGTTTAAGAAGTTAGAAATTTATTATATGATAATGGTTTTGTATGTAAACCTCGGTATGACATGAGATATTTTGTGACATGAGTTTATGGGTTTATAAAACCAATGTTTTGATGAATATATATATGATTAAGGCTAGGAGGCTAACCATAACTTTGACATATGGAATTTGATTTATATTTCCATGAAATGGTTTGATAATGGTTTATATACATATGTAATGATATCGATTTAAATGTTATTTTGGCATTTTGGACAGTGGTTATTAAATTGGAGTCTTATCTATCATGATTATTATTTTAGGCTATGTGTGATGATGTCTGGATATTACATAGAAGGTAAAGATCGATTACGATCCTACAATCAGAGGGTAAAGATCGATTATAATCCAACAACTAGAGAATGAGGATCAGTTATGATCCAACAGCCAGATGGTGAAGACCTATGATGTCCAATCGCCATAATAGCATAAGCATTAACTTTACGTACTGAGGATTGAAATCTAATAAAGTACAGAGTGGACGTTATGATTTATTTTTATATGAACTTGATCGCATTTTATAAAATGTTATGGATTATAGTCTATATAGATATACATGATATGAAGTTGGGAATTGATGACGATGTATTTCAATGTTAATATGGCTGATGAATCAATGTTTTGTATTTTGACATCAATATGACCTTGTATGCCATTGTTGTGGATTCTTGGACTTCCGTGCCAATATTGATATTTCCGATCTTGTATGTCAACATTTTAGATAGATAACTCTATGTGATGAAGATTAAGATCCAAGAGACATTACAATAACTAATATTTTAATTGATTTTATATTTATTTACATTATGAAAATGCAATTATTGATATATGATTTTAATACCACTCTTCATTTTGGATGGAACAACATAATGTCGATCACTTTGGTTATGTTGATTTACACGAAACCCTACTTGTGTACATAAAACGATGTAAGTTATTTTATATATATTCTTTCCCTGAATATTTCCCAATTCTTGTCTATTTCTTCTCATATTTTAAGATCGTTCAATCGTGTGCAGACAAAATTAAGAAAATCAAAGTTTTAATACAAAATTTAAATACTCGATACATTTCTATGCTTTAGTTTACTAAGAAAAATTATATTGAATGATTTATATTTATTCATTTGATTGAGTCAATATTAAAATCAAACATATTTGTATTTTTTTATTTGATACTGATGAACGATGATGGTTTGTATTTGAATTGGAGAACATTAGTGTTGTGTATTTGAAAATTTTCTAAATTTTATTTATATTTAGCTTGAATTAAAAGTAAATTTAAAGTCTTAAGTGTTCTTGAAAAATATTTTAATATAATATAATGTATTTCTTAGATTCACAACTATTGTCACGAGATTGATTCTTAACATAAGGACGTGATATCATTGGCTGATCTATAAAGTTCAAAGAAAAATAAAAAAATAAAAAAAGAAGATGACCATCATACCACAAGCTCAACCCTTTCATTAAGGCTCGAATCACAATACTCAAAGTTTTGTCTTCGATTACTTGTGTATGTAAAAATCATTTGTATCAAGTATGAAAATTTGAATTATATTGTTAAAGGGAATAACAATCTTCTAAACATGAGTCCTCGACAATGCATAAACACACAGAGCTATTAGCCTATTACCCAACCAAATATGGGTAGCTTGGATGTCATTGAAAAATTCAGTCAATTCAGCAGTACAGATAAGCATTTTCTGGTATTAATATAAAAATAAAAAGTTAAAATACATGGCAAGTGGCAAAATATGATCAAAATGCCTAAACAGATGGATATGAGCAACAAATGTTACCCTGATTTATGTAATATAAATGTTAGTGCAATAAGCTGTCTCATAAATCAAGTTAGTGCAGTAAAAAAATTGGTTTACCTATTGGTTTATAGAATGGAAGAAATCAGAAGCTCCTGGTGCAGGCGGCCGTGGATACGCCCATAAATGCCTCATAAAATTAAAAATACCTGCAAATAGAATTGAAACAAGATTGCCAAGTTTGAGAGTTATTGCAGAATTCTAAAGGATAAATATTGAAGCTATAAAACAAAGATATGTTGCACCTTTTGATCTCAAGAATCAACAACTAAACATTGCAACTGCTGTCTGAAAGTAGGAATTTTGGCTGCCTCTACAGCCATGACTAACCCCATTAAAAGGTAATTTCTTAACTGCAAAATTAATGAAACCATACATTATAATGTTATGTTATAGAATTCAACCAGGAGAATACAAACAACAGGTCAGGATACTTTAGTATGGAATAACAAAGTGAAGTAAAATGTTTTCAATGGAGATTAAGAACATAATCAAATAAATTCAGAGTGTATGTGCTACATTTTGATAACTGTGAGTGGAATGCATAGTTTTAAAAAAAAAAAAAAAATCCCACACTGGAACAAGAAAAAATATGCAGAAGTTTTAGAATTGAAGAAATATGCAGAAGTTTTAGAATATCTCCAAGATTTTCTAATAACGTACCTGGTTTTGTAAAACAATAAATAAATACATCAACAATTAAAAAAAAAATCAATTGTGACTTTGATCCATCATCACTATTGGCTTTTAAGTCTTTAGAAAAAACCATTCCAGACAAATCACAAGAAGCTGAAAGCAATAATACTTGCCTCCTGAGTTTCAACCTGCTGGCTGTGCATAGGAAAACTAAAGGACCAAGAGCTGAGCTGAAAAGAATATGGAAGAACAATCTGTTAAAGGATATAACTAAAATAAAATAAGTGAGAAGACATAATACACATATAGGGGTGATTGAGTTAAAAAATGGGACATAAGCAACTGCAGAAATTATCAGCAGAAATAAAATGAAGTGGGTATTATATGTTTCAAACTCCAAAGAATCAATACCCTGTGAAAAATTTCATCTTCTGGCTTGATGTATACTATTTCTTCATCACTCTGACTACCGGGCCTCTTTTTCTGGTTTACATTCTTAAGCTTTCGTTTTCCATCCACAGAGGAAAGGCACGTGCAAACACAAACAGAAAGAAAGAGAAATTTAGAAAAGAATTCATAAAATCAACCATAAATCAAAAGCAACCAATAGTAATGAGGAGGACAAAGAAGCTGTGACAGGTAAACCTTGTAAATTTTACTGACTAGGAGATAAAACTTAAAGTGGAAGGAACTCCGGAGCTCCTCTGTTGGCTTCAGAAACAGAAACAACAAATGTAAGTTCAGTTGAGAAACTCATTTCTTGCACTTAATGAGAGATATCATTCAAGCTCACCATCCATACTGTAATAATCATCTAACCTCATCTTCTGTAGCCCATGAGACTTCATCAAAGAGCGCATCATATAAAGGTGGCAAAAGCTGAGGAGGAAGATTCACCACATGCTGGGAAACCAACAGACCAACATCACGTGCTTGCTCCCCTGTGAGTAATCTCAAGTCGTTTATCAAACCCTTCTCCAGGCATGCTTTAAGAAGAAACTCTCTGAGCTCAGTGATACATTTATGATCCTGATAAGAAAGAAACCTATAGCTCTTCAGCCAGTAACATATATGAATGTTAGCTCACTGCAACTATTATAGTTACCCACTAGTGAAAAATTACATGGCACATCACATATTCACACTATTCGGGAAAGCATTCTAATATCACTAGAGACAGGATATAAAGGAAGATCAACTAAATTGGAGTAAGGTGTCCACATCTACACACAGCAGAGATTAGAAAATGTTTTGAAATATGTTGTTCAATTACAAACAATGTCGACATAAAATGCACATTAACCATCAAGGCACATTAATTAAACCTCATATTTTATTAAAGATTGCACAAAATTAGGTATGCAATTTTGCCCATTGGAAACACTGTATAGAAAAGTGTATAGAAAAGTGTGCAAGAGAGCAACAAAAGTGTATAGAAAAGTGTGCAAGAGAGCAAGTTGCTTGCCTTATATCTCCCCAAATTAAGAGCAGACACAATGGAGAAAGGTGTATTATCATCGTCATCCTCTATTTTTACAACAGTACCTACAGTAGTCTGTGCTAATATCAAGTCAACAAAACCACTCAAATCCCATTGCGTGTCATCAAGGTAAGTTTGTAGCAAGATCTTCACTCCATGAAAGTCGTCTGGTTTTGGATCAAAGAAGACAAAATCTGCTTGGACAATTCCCTTCAGTGAAATACAGTAAGTTCACATAAGTTTGGGCCAAAGCACCATGATCCCAAAATCAAAAGCTATCACTTTGACAATAATTGCAGTCAGGAAAAAGAAAAAAAAAATAAGTTGCTTACTTCAGACCCTTCTTCTTCTGAAGACTTGGACCGATCACTTTTCTCTTCTTGAGTGTGCTTAGAAATTCCATTACCTAGAAAGAGTTCAAATCAGTGGGCATATTCACCAATGGAAAAGAGAGACTTAACTTCTCAATTTAAAAAAGATGAGATTCGTTAGGTGATAATACCTTTAGAGTTAACTGGATATCCTTTCTGGTCTTTGGATTTAAATGTTTGACATCTATCCATGTGAATAGAGGCAATTTGAGCAACCGAACGACCAAAAGGAGAAAAGGTTAGTGGTTGCCGATTCAACAATCGGTGACGCCTCGTCGGCCTTCGAGGCATCTCGTTGTGCTACTCTAGAGGAAGTAAAAACCTATAAAATAAAAAATATATATCACTGAAATGGAAGGTAGGTTAGACATATAAAACTACATTTTTATTTTCCAACATTTTGAACTCAGCAAACAGAAGAACGTTAATGCAATTGAATTTTTGAAACAAGAATTCTTCGCCAAACCTAGAATCATTGCACCGTACCAAGTTATATTTCTCCCAGGTATATTTTATCCCAAACATTGCACGAGGTCTAGCAGTGAAGATAAAATAAAGGAGTGATCAAATACAATGAACTTCACACACAAAATCAATAGGACATGTAAAACAATCTTGATTCAAAGTTTCAGTATGCAATAAGCAGAGGGTGATTCCAAAAGCGAGGTGTATCAGTCTGATGGCATCTTCGGGCTTTTTTCAAAGTATTGTTCTGTGCATCAATGAGGCAATGCCATTGCATGACAACACACCACAAAAAATAATATTTATCCAGAGGGAAGCTCAATTCAAATGATCCAAAAATGTGAAATTGCTTAACAAACTCCTAAGTTTAAATGAAATTATCACAATTCATACTAGCAGCATGTAACAATTAAAAAGATGTTCAATTCACAGTAGATTTGATTTATGTAACAGTTTTGGCAATCTCACCAGGTTCTCTACCCTCAATAACCAGAGCAGTCTCAAAACAGATGGAAAACATTACCTTAACGTTCAAATCCAATACAATGAGCAGACAATAGATATGAATTTGAGTCTGAATAATGAAAATGATCCATTTCAATTAACAATTTAGATGAACCAGAAACTTGATTTATGATGCACTAAGGTTATCTGTTCCAATAAAAAATACTCACCCTACAAACAGATTGATGATTACACAGAATTTAACAAGCAACACACTTGTTCTGCTTAGGTTTGTTATGGGTAATTACACAAACAGATTGATGATTACACAAAATGTAACAAGCAACACAACAATAAAAATAACAATTTATTTCCTACTAATCAACTTAAAAATAAACACACACTTTTTCACATGACCAACCAATCAGAGCAAAATTTATGGCCAACATGAAATTTTTTGTGTAATTACCCATAACAGCCAAACTTTTAGAAAACAAATATTAAAAGAAAAATCTTATAGCAAACCAAGAGCACCAAGCTCAAACTTAGTGAATAATATAACAATTATTGAATAGTTTTCCCAATATCATATTCAAGTTATGCAATAACAGATATTCAGAGCAGAACATAAAAAAGGATATTCAGCAAATAATTATGGAGTTGAAATTGCAGTACCTTTTCACTACTCGTCTTTATAATTGCAAAGCTGAGAAGAACTCCAGAGATTAGATCATGAATGAAACTGGAGAAGAAAGAGACACAGAAGTCTCTCGATTTCTACCGGAAAAACAAAAAAACGAGCGAACGGAAGCGCGGGGTCAGTTGCAGCAGGGGAAGGGAACGACGAGGAAGGAAGAGGTGGGGTTGAGGGTTTAGGGCAATAGAAAATAAATAGGAAGGGTAAAATGGGAAATTTAAATATATGAAAATTTTGATTAGTTGCTAATTGAAATTGATTAAATTAGGTTAACTCGGTTTTCCAACTAAAATATTTCAATTCACATAATAAAAAAAATTACATATATGCATTACATTGAATAAATTAAATAATTATATTTTATATATATATAATATTACATTATGGTTAAAACTTTAGAGAGAAAGTCATACATATACCCTATGATTTTTAAAAATTTCAATTATTCTTTATCAAAATATTTATAATAAAAATTTTCTATAATATTTAGAGATATAATTTACCCTTACAGTTACTATTTTTTATATGCAGATTCTTGTTAGTTGAGATTATTATAATATCTTTGTCATTAGAAACTTTTACCAACTACACTATAAAGGCATTACGATAATTTTAAGTAAAAGAAGAATATTCTTTTAAAAAAATTATAGTTTGATGCAATAAATTATCCTTTTCTAGATTCTCGTGCATTTAGAGTATCCTCTACACACCGAATATGAGATTGCTTGAAAACAGGAAATTCAATCACAAAAAATATTAATTTTTTTTTATGTAAATCCTTTAATACTTAAACTAGAATTTTTTTTTACAAAAGAAAAAATAGTAAAAAGATATAGTAAAAAAATAACATCAATTCAATAACTAAAAATTAGACTTAATTTACTTGGAATTTTCATGTTTTATTGTTTAAAGTTGTAATTGTTACACATGTTACAAATTTATTATTTCTCTCCTTGAATTGAGGGATCATGCTCTCGTTTTATGGGACGTAACTATTATTATGATAATTTTTATTTATCCGCACGTTTTAAATACTCCATTTGAAATCATTAATCGATTCAATGTAATTGTCGCAATGTATTTTTTTGAAGCTCGTGTAAAACGAAGCTTATCAATAGCACTCAATTAAGGTTTTCTTATTAAGTAGCAATAGTATAATATTTCCAACACCTCGAGAACTCTAAAAGCATCAAATTTCCATGTGAGAGTTAAGACAGTAATAGACATTGTAGCTCTAAGATTCTTTAATCAAACAAGAAATCTCGAGCTCTCGAAATCTTATATGTTTGCCCTCCAATCAATACAAAATGTCTTGGTCTCAAATGTTCATCCTAAGTTTCTCATTATAGTGTGTAACCCATCTCATTAGACTCCCCGAGCATTCTGAAGGTAAAGTTTTAATGGGTTTTAAGCTATTGTCTAGGTACTGAGCCTTCGTTGGATCTTTAGGTTTGTAAGATCCAAAAATCTCCTTAACATTAAGTCCCTCATTTTTTAATAAAAAAATAATTTTAATAAAAAATTGGAGTTTGGTGTTCATCTAACTCCAACATTACAATTCTTCTTTAAATGTCCTACTACCAGCGTTATCATTATTGATTAATTTTCTTTGTGACTCATCCATATGTCATTTCCTTATTGATCCTAAAGTCGTAGACATTAACATTCTCTATAGCATTTTTCCTTGACAAAGAAGTGATACGCTTTAAAGGATCTCAAAGAGTGAATCAAGTAGCTACGGTGGGATATGTGTATTAATTGAAGTTCAATGGATTTGGTTGATGAAATTATGATTTCGAGATAAGATTAATAAAGGAAAAGTAGGAAATGTGATAGATTTTTAGGTTATTTAAGGTCTGGTGGATATAGGAAACATGTTTAGGATAATTTTCGGGCTATTTAGATATGGTTTATGGAGGGTGAATACCTAAGTAAGAGCTTTAGGTTATTTAGGTAGAAAATGATGTTTTAAAAGTTTGAAAAAAAATGATAAATGGTGTTGGATCATATGGCAACAAGAATTAACTAAAACAATAAAATGAAAACAAAAAGATGAAACTAAAGAACCTTGTTAGATAAGATTAAATTGCCACAAATAAGTTTAACTAGATCAATTCACCACACTCTTAGAAAGGTAGAAGGAAGAGTGATAAGAATTGAATATGATTCTTCACTAAATAAAGAATTGTTTAGATAAGAATATGAATGTAATTTTTGCCAACAAAATCCAAAATTCCCATTACAATTATAAGTTTCCTTTTTAAAGAACTAACAAGCTTGCTCAAGAAGACTTGTATAATAAATGAATATAATTTCTACCAATAGAATCCAAAATTTCTATTACAATTATAAGTCTCCTTTTTTAAAGAACTAAGAAGCTTGTTCAAGAAGACTTGTATAATAAATGACTAGTTAAAAATACAAACAACTTAATTAACTTGTTGAAAAACACAAAAACTTAATGATTAATTGGAAAATACAAATAACTTAATGACTAGTTGGAAAACACAAAAACTTAATAAATGTCTTGCACAACCAACAAAAGTTTGACTTAACACATTAACACATTATCCAGCAACCATTGTAATAAATTCCAGTAGCCACCTCATTAAATTCTTTGTTCAATAAATCATCATCTCTACTCTAAGTGAGTAAAGCAACAAATTTGGTTGTTGCTCTACTGATCAGTCCCATATAAGGCTTATCGTGGTTAACAACATTCTTATTATCATAATGGTGTATATCACCTTCCTTTTGTTGATTTGGATTTGCCCTCAAATCCTTTTCTTTTCTATCTTCAAAATCATCTTTTAAGTAAGGAGAAAGATCCCTAACATTGAATATAGTAGACAGATTATAATTCCCTAGTAATTCAATTTTATATGCATTGTCATTTACCTTTTCAATAATTTTAAAAGGACTGTCAACTCTCGGCATTAGCTTAGATTTTCTTTATGATGGAGAAAGGATTACCAGAAATGGATTGATGCTATAGTAGCAAGAGAACAACAAGAGCACATCTTTTCATTAATAGTATTTCCCCTACTTAATGGATAACTATTTGCTACCAAGAGGGTATTCTTTCTCACCTTAAATTATAAATTATGTAGATGAATCCAAACTAAGTGCCCTAGTTAAAATTGAATCCTCTTTCTCTTTTTATTCACTGACTTTGTATATACTTCATTTTTCTTTTCAATTTGCTTTTTAACTTTCTTATATATTAATCAAACAAATTCAGCCTTCTTTTCCCCATCAAAGCATTCCTCTCATCAATAAGGAATGATAAAAAATCAAGCAGAGTTATAGGATTAAATTCATAAACCACCTCAAATGGTGAGTGTTTTATCCTACTGCGAACACTTTTATTGTAAGCAAACTCAACATATGGCAAACATTTGTCCCAATTTTTCAAACTTTTATTAACAACAATACGAAGCAAAAAGAAAGAGTTTGATTTACCATTTTAGTTTTTTCATCAGTTTGAGGATGATATGTAGTATTAAAGAGTAACCTTGTTTCAAGTTTCTTCCATAAAATCTTCCAAAAATAACTTAAGAACTTGGCATCATGATTTAAAATAATACTCTTTGGAATTTCATACAAACAAAATTTTCCTTAAAGAATAAATCAATAACATGTTAAGCATCATCTATTTTGTAATAAAGAATGAAATGAGATATCTTAAAGAATCTATCAACAACCATCATAATTGAATCCTTCCCCTTTTGAGTTCTAGGCAAACCAAGCATAAAATCCATGCTTAGATCTTCTTATAGTTGATTTGGTATTGGTAGTGGCATGTAAAACCCTTAAGACATCTTTTTGCTTTTGGCTTTCTTGCATGTCACACATCTTTCTATGATTCTTTGAACATCTTTGATCATGGCAAGCCAATAAAAATGCTCATTAAGTGCTTCTAATGTCTTCTTTTCTCCAAAATGACCAGTTAAGCCTTTATTATGTGTTTTCTTTACTAAGTGTTTATGGATTGAATAATTTAGGATGCAAAATCTGCCTTGCTTGAATAGGTAGTCATCCTATCTATGGTGTCTGTGCATGGCTCCTTTTTTGCACTCCTCATATATGGTTACAAACTTCAGGTCATCTTTGTATTGATGTATAAGCATCCTGAAACCCATTAGTTTAATATTTAATATAAAAATTAAAGAATACCTTCTAGAGAGTACAACAGTAACTATGTTTGTATTTCCTTTCTTATATTTGATCACATAAGAAAAAGACTCCAAGAATTTCACCCATTTGGCATGCCTTCGATTTAGCTTGCTTTGCATACTTCAAGGATTCATGATCAGTACGTATAACAAACTCTTTATTATTGTCAAGTCTCCAATGCTCTAATAAAAACATAAAACTCCTTGTTATAGGTTAAGTAGCTTAGATATGCACCACTCAACTTTTGACTAAAGTACGCTAATGGACATCCATCTTGCATAAAAACAATTCCAATACCCATACTAGATGCATCACACTCTAAGTCAAAGGTTTTTGTGAAATTGGGTGAAGCTAAAATTGGTGCAATTGTTAACTTTTCTTTAATCAATTCAAAACTTCTTTATGCTTCTTTAGTCCACTCAAAGCTTTTCCTTTCTTGATAATTTTAGTAATAGAAGCAAGAAAGTACTGAAATTCTTCACAAATCTTCTATAAAAAGAAGCTCACCCATGAAAACTTCTCACATCAGTAACACTTCTTGGAATAGGCTAATCTTTAATATTCTTCACCTTTTCTTCATTAATATTAACTCTATGTTTTGATATCACATAACTAAGAAAAACAATATAATCTTGGCAAAAATGATATTTTTTTCAAATTGCCAAACAATTTCTTTTCTCTAAACACTTCAAACACTTTCTTCAAATGAATTAAATATGTTTTTAAACAACAACAAAATCACCAATAAAATTTCTAAACATATGATTCATTCACCTCATAAAAATGCTAGGTGCATTATACTATCCAAATGACATAATCATCCATTCATACAATCTTAACTTCGTTTTAAAAGCGGTTTTTCATTCATCCCCTTCTTTCATTCTAATTTAATAATAACCATTTTTAAGATCTATCTTAGAAAATATAACAACTCCATCTAACTTATCAAGTTTATTATCAAGTCTAGGAATTAGATAGTGATACTTTATTGTAATCTTGTTGATTGTCCTACTATCCACACACATCTGTAAGGTTTCATCCTTCTTTGGCACCAACAAAGCAGGAACAGAGCAAGGACTCATTGGTTGCCTCACATATCCCTTCTCAATCAATTTAGAAACTTGCCTTTATAACTCTTTACCTTTTTTTGGATTGTGTTTATATGCTAGTCTATTTGGTAAAGTTGCCTCAAGTATGAGATCGATTTAGTGTTCAATCCGTCTAACTGGTGGTAACCTATCTCCTCTAGAAATATGTCAGTAAATTCTTTTAAAATTTCCTACATTCGAGTTGGTAGAGCACCAACATCTCCTTGAATTCCTTCTTTAACCATTAAAACAAAGATTGGCTTTTTTGACATAAAGTTTTCTTTAATTCCCCCTTGTTAACAAACAAGTTCTCTTTTTTTCTTCTCCACAAACTCTATTTTATCCTTCTAAATTTGTTACGAGCTAAGAGGTGATAAAACAATCTTTCGGCCATCCTTAACAAGAGAATAAGTGTTCTTAAATCCATCATAAACAGCTCT
The DNA here is from genome assembly GCA_035590515.1 of Trichilia minutiflora. Classification (NCBI taxonomy): domain Eukaryota; kingdom Viridiplantae; phylum Streptophyta; class Magnoliopsida; order Sapindales; family Meliaceae; genus Trichilia; species Trichilia minutiflora. The sequence goes on from JAVXUL010135310.1 coordinate 14,381, forward strand.
CTGATCATATTGTCAAGGCTTTCCAAATAAAAGATGACTTATATCCATAAGAATTACATCACACAATATTTTATCTTTGTATTGACCAATTGAAAATAGCACTAAAACTTGCTAACCTTTACATTTCCATTATCATTAAGCCAATATAACCTATAAGGTTGAGAATGTTTTTGGGTAATTAAATTTAATTTCTACACCAAAGTAGTAGATGCCACATTTATACAACTACCACCATTAATTATAACCTCACACACCTTATTATGAATTGCATACCTTATATGGAAGATACTCTCATGTCGCTCAGCCTCCTCCTTCATCTGGGTAGTTATGGCTCGACGAGCTATAAACATTTCCCTAATTTCAGCATGTTCCATATTCTTGTCCTTATTTTCTTCTATAATCTCTTCTTCTTTAGCCTCATCTTCACTCTCTAATTCTCTTTGTGAGTCTTTAAACACCATTATCTTCCTATTTGGACATTTCAATGTAATATACCTATGACCAAGGCATTTAAAACATTTGATGTCTTGGCTTCATTTTGGAAGAATTAGTTCTATCACTTTCTCTTTTCCTTTATCAATGGCTATTGTTGGCTTGCTAGGACCACTCTTCTCCACTGGTTTTATTACTTTTTTAGAATGAAAGTAAAAAAAGTAGATGTTGAGATGATATTTTTGGTGAAACTAAACTTGCACACACCTCTGTTTAGTTATCTTTCTACTTTAATAGCAAGTTTAATCACATCTTGCAAGGAAATATATGGTTGTAATTTAACGTTATTTGAAATTTCATATTTCAACCTACCAAGAAAACTTACAATGCTTAGTTCCTCTAGCTCTTGTAAATTATGTCTTATCATAGTATTTCATATTCCTTGACATAATCTTCTACACACATAACTCCTTACCTTAAGCTTTATAGCTTAAAGTACAACTCTTATTTATAGTATTCTGGTATAAATCT
>JAVXUL010135331.1:0-15342 GCA_035590515.1 Trichilia minutiflora
TATATTTAATATATTAATTAATTAATTTTGAATTAATTATTCTTGGTCAACCTTTTTATGCATCTTTGACTTGAGCTTATCCATGTTTTATGAGCTTGATTGTATCATATAATGGTACCATTATTTTATTGAATTATAAAATGATGGAAAATATGAAAAAAATGAATGGCTTTTGGGTCCTTCTTTTCTCCAAAACGTGGACAGCCATGGGAGATGCTTGGGGAGGGTTTCAAGTGAAAAGAGTCCATATTTTTGGGCTTGATCTTCATCACAAATGAAAGGTTGCAAGCTATGCACCTAAAATCCCCTCATTTGCACTCATTTGGGCACTTTGTTTTGTTCATTTAAATGTATAGATTTAGGGCAAGTTTCCGAGGAAGAAAACTTCCATTTATGCATGTATTAGGCTATTAGAAACCAATAGTGATTAGATTTCGGAATCAAGGAAAGCTTCACCCGAGGTATGTTGGGCCTTTTTGAATTATTGAGAGGATTGGTTCAGTAGCGTACGGATTAGAGCTATCGCCAGATATACAGAGGATACATGATGTCTTTCATGTATCCATGTTGAAGAAGTATGTTCTAGACCCCTCTCATGTTATCCATCTGTCTCCTATAGATTTGAGAGAGGATTTGAAGTATGAAGTGCAACCAGTGGCCATACTTGATCGTCAGGAGCGAATATTGAGGAATAAAGTCATTCCTATAGTAAAGGTTCTGTGGAGGAGTGATGCGATTGAAAAAATAACTTGGGAGCCCTAGCTTCAGATATAGTGTCAATACCCTCATCTCTTTCAGTACTAAGGTACATTGAATTTTGGGAACAAAATTCTTTTAAGGGGGTAGATTTGTGAGCCCTGTGCTTAGATCTTTAAGGCATAATAGTAATTGTACACTTTTACTGTTCATGCATTCGTATCCATCCCGTACACTGTGTGTATGTGAGCGTGATTCCGTAACTTGGTTAACATAGAGTTTTGGGGTCGTAAACGTAGGGACCTCAACATAATTAAATGTTAGTTTTATTTTGAGTGAGACCTTAATGATATTTTTCAAATTTAAAGAGTAGAAAGATGGACCTCGCTGCAGTAAAAATTAATTTCTCCGCTGCAGCAAAACTTCCAAAAAACCCCACTGTAGGGAGAAAATTAATCCCCCGCTGTAGTGAGACTTCCAGAAGCCTCCGCTGCAGCGAGTTTTTTAGAAACCCCTGTTGCAGTGATAAAATTCTTCTGTTGCAATGCCGAGTCGCGAAAATGTCTTCTATTTAAAGAGCCTCCTCCCTTTCTTCCTTATTTTTTTTTCTCTCTCATACGTTCTTCCTCCTCTCTTTATCTCTTACTCATACTTTGTTAAAATCTTGATTTTTCATCCCCATTCACCTACATTCTCTCGCTCTAACACTCTACGGGTTTGGATTTGGTGTTTAGAGCACAAAAGTAGAAGAGAGAAGCTAGGGTTTCAACTCTAAATTTGAGGGTTTTCAGGTTTGAGGTGAAATCAGAGATATCTGACACTACCATGAGGTTTGAAGCATCATTTCTAACCTATCTGCATATTTTATTTCGTGTTTTATCAATTTTTGTTTGTATGAATTTTACTGTTCATATAGAGGGGATTTTGGTTATATGTATCGCATGCATTTAGGTTTTATGTGTTATTTAGGTTGTAGTGAAGTCAGGAGAGTCATAGGATTCTAGAAATATAATTTTAGAAAAAATGGGTGAACATAAACAGTAATTGAGGTTATTGTTCCGATGAGCGTATGCGGTCCGCAGGTCTAAAGTATGAAATTGAGCCAAATTACGCTAGTATAGCTGCAATATGAGTTCGTGGTAGAAAAGTATAAGTAATTAGACGAGTAACGAGGGTTTTATCCGATTTCAAGAAAAACCTGGGGTTAGCATGCATTACACGCATATGAGTTTATTTGAGGTTTAGAATATGTATTGATATGTTTTTGATCTATGTGATTAGACGACAGAGTACGAGCGAGGAATTCGTATACCGAGCCAAGGAACGAGTGGAGTTAGGGAGTGTATACCCTCCTTAAGCAGTGAGTGGACATTTTATGCTTTTACTGTTTTAAAAATAAATTTCTAATAACTGTATATAAATATTTGATTAATGCTATTATTTGTAGTAATACTGTTTTGATTTTATGTATATTTGTTTTACATGAGTATTGGCCATCGGTCAAGTTATGAGATGTTTATATTTTGACGATGATATATGTTGATGATACGGCTAGTAGGCCAAGTTTTATGTTTGTTATATGATGTTATGACCAGTGGATCAGATTTTCATACTTGTTGTGATGACGGTCATGAGGCCCTAGTTTATATCTTGGTGATGACGGCCATGTGGGCCAGGATTGTTTACTGTAGCTACAGGGAAGGTAGTCTAGGGTCGGCCTGATAGAGAGGTTGTCTAGGTGAGTGGAGACTTCACAGGTGGGGTAATATATTGTGATGGAGATGAGATTCGACTACCTATGAGTTTCGTCGAGTTAGTCACGGACGTCACCTTGTGGCTGCTCGAGACGAACGTCAGTGGTGAGCATATTTTTTGAAAAACCATACATATTTTATTTATGGCATTTAAATCTATTTTTTATAAAACAACATGTTTTATTTGCATATAAACCCACTGACGGTCTCGGGATGCAAAGGGCCAAGGTAGTTTCTGAGAAAGGCAGCCAACCCATAAGGTTTTAGAATATGTTTTGGAGGTTTTCAAACTGAAAGAAATATTTTTCATCAAACTGTTTTGAAGTGTACTTATTTATGCTTTTCTATTTTATGGTTTAAATACTATTTATTTATATTTATCTTTAGTTCACTCACGGAGTATACTCCCGTATACTCACCCCCCTCACTTTTCAATATCAGGTTCGATTTGTTAGTAGCGAGCGGTGGTGATGATTCTTCTAGGATAAATGATCTCATGTATACTTCTGGAAACTGGCTCACTTAGTGAGGTCATAGTCCACTGGAGCTGTTTTAGGATTTTGAACTTGTATTTTCATTTATATAATGGGAACAAATGTATAACTACTTGGATATTGTTTTTGATTTGTTCAAGATCTAATACTTTTATACTTTAATGATTTGTTTGTGGTTTCTTGAAAGGATTCAAAGTTTGGGTGGTTAGTTGGATTCATTTTTGGGAGTATTTTATTTACCATCGACATAGGTTTTGTAAAGGCCTTACAGACTCATAGGGTGTGTTCTGGTATTTGAGTATACCTTGGGAGTCTATGGCGGTTGTCACATATGAGACCTACGAGTTGGGGCGTGACAGTATTACACCCTCATATATTCTATGTATTTTTTAAGAATTTAATCGTTTTCTAACAATTGATAGACCTAGTTATATTGTTCATTTTTCAATTTACTTCTCACTCTCTTGAGTGTAAAGAATCAAATCCAAAATCATTCAACCATAGCCAGTGAATTTGAAAGTTTGAAACATTAAATAACACACATAAACTTTAACCCAATCATTAATCATAAACACATAGCATTCAAAATGGATTTAATAATAAACTACATTAATCCTCTAGATAAGAAGTTTAGCCTAACAGATTATTAATAAAATAACATCTATAACAATTAATTTCATGGTTAACATAAAGAAATTCAAAGATACAAATAGAAAGAAAGAGAAAAGCTTAGCAGGTCTTCACTTCAATCCTTAGATCCTCAACTTGTTTTCTGTCATCCCAAGTGTTAGGGCTTGATTTTAGTCCTCCTCTATGCAAAAAATCATCCCCTTCTAAGTGCCAAAATGAACCTTTTTTATAATAGCCAAAACCTTAAGCCAAACAAGAAAAATTAGAGAAAAACCAAAAATTCGTATTTAACCCAGTTTAAAATTGGTACTATAGCTGGAATTATCCTAGGAGTTTAAAATTGCTCTGTTTAGTGCTGTAGCCCAAAAAATTCTGGCTAGAGCACCAAGTTCTCTACTTGGCAGTTGCTATCTAATACGTTTATGATCAATTTTCGTGCTCTTAACATCTTTAAATAAACCTGATCTCTTTATAAAAATTCTAGATCTTGAAGTCTCATTTCCTATGAATCTTTAATCATTAAATTCTACTCGCTATATTCTAATTTATAACCATTTTATAGAAACTACACAAAATGGTACCAAAGTTGCCACTTAAGCTATTTCTCGGAAACTTCCACTTGCAATGCAAAAAGGCCAAAAAATCATTTAAAAAATGTATAACAATCCAGAATCATGAAAACTATAAGTTGGAATACGTTAACTAATCAAATCCTCCCAAACTTAAAGTTTGCTAACCTCGAATCAATTTAATTTAAAAGAAAAAAAACTAACCTAATCCACTTTTGTAGGATTCACAACTGTATTTAACATATGTAACAAGTCTTTTAAACCTCTATGATGCACCTAGTAGAAGAGTGAAGTCTGATGAGAGTTTTTAGAAGATCTACCCACAAAATTCTAATCCTAAACTACCATACACAAATTGCACACGCACATATAATAATTAAACACACAATCACACAAAAACTAATCATGCAACTATAACTCATTGAGCATTATTAATAAAATTCATAAACTATAACTCCACACATTGAAATCAAACTAAAGACTTAATAAAGAATCCATTATCTATAGACTCACATCAACCCTTTTTATTTTCTTAAAACCATACGCTTTCGATGAATAAAAGTAAATCTAAAATTGAATTCGCTTTTTACTCTATCCTTGCTCATAATTATCATTTAAAAAGAGATTATAGTTAGACATTTACTCAAGTATTTTATTTTATTATTTGCATTTATTTTATCCTTACTTGAGCCTAATTGACTTTTTTACGCAAATGATGATGTTTCAAGGGTAACCTCTGGTTACTCAACCTTTTAAAGATAATAGGTACTTTGCATACTTTTATTTCAAGGATCCGTTTTACGTGATTGATAATATTTTACAATCACCCTTTGATTACTAAGACTTTTGAAACATTGAAGCAGTTTTAGTGGTTTATTATTATTTTTTTTTATTTTTATAGCTCAAGAGTTTATGTCCAATATTTTTTTTGTAAGAACAAGACACTCGTAAGTGCGGGTTTTATAATCAACTTATTTGTACTCTAAATTCATTCAGATTCTTTTAACCATGTATATTAATTTTTCAAAATCATTAACATAAATTCACTTCACATTTTAACTCATCTCATCCAAGTTTAACACTAATGCATAGATTCGTATTTCAATTATCCTATCAATAACTCTCATCAATATATATATATTATCCACTTATGCATTCAAACAAAACACAACTAATTAATCATAAAACAAAAATGCACACCTACACTAGTCTACTTTAAGGATGTCTAAAATGTCCTAAGCACAAGAAAATTAAACTTTCAATTATAAAGTTACCAATTTTATCACTTAAATCAAACAAGACAACTCACTTATGACTCACCCCCTAAATTAAAATCAAGCATTATCCTCATTGCTCTAATACTTATAGAAAAATAAAAGAAGAAAAGGAATCACACCTGAAAAATAAGAGCAAGTCTTGTCTCCTAGTTAGAATCATCACTATTATCATCGGGTGGCTATAGTTGAGGTGTCATACACTGCTACAAATGCAGGGGAGTAAGTGGAATACGTGGAGCTTGTAACATATCTAAGCTTGATTGGCTACTCAGGTATAACATTAACTACTCTAATTATTGTATGCATATATACTCGAATTACTGGCACTCCTTGATCTCATTGATGTCGTGCTAGCATTGTTGAATAGGGGCCTTCATCATTAAAGCAACTGGTTGATCTTAGGTATAATGTAGACGAGTAGAGCTGTCTGTTTCTTATAGACCCATACTTGACTAGTGAATCCTCTAGTCATATTATTATTGATAGTTGCTTTCAACTGTAGCACCTTTGCATATATCATATCTATTATGGCTATTATTATCAACTCGATGATAAGGTATGAAATGCTAACCTCACGTGGAAATTATCCATTGTGAATTTAATGGTATTCGTCATCCACTCACCCACATTGATTCTTTTGCTAATTTTGATATAAAATAATCACCCACCCTATGGTGATATATGTCAACCGTAAAGTTAGACTTAGTCTAATATATATAAAGTGGTGCCATAAAATGATTTCTTAGAAGAGCTCTTTAGTGGGAAAATGGGCTATCTTACCATAACCTTTTGTCCATTTCACCTATTTTCCATAAATCTCTTCCATTATGAGTTCTAAATCACTTGAATCTATGAGTTATTATAGCTCGCACACCTTAGGAATTGAGAGTTAGTAGAAGTTATAAATTTCAACTTTCATTCCCATTTTTTCCCATAGGTGACCTCTCTCTCTTAGAAAAAAAACATAAGCAAACTTTCAGCCAAGAGAAACATGAGAAATCAAGGACATTAAATGAGGTAAGTAAAATATGATGTAAATTCTTGCTGCAAACATATGGGTTTTCATGGTTGGAATGTATGCCTAAGACATATTTTGGATAATTTGGTTGTATTTGTATATTGGGTGTTTTGAGATAAATTAGGAAAAACTAGAGATTTATTTTGAGGAATTGAAATGGGGTTGATTGAAGCATTTGGGGTGATTAAATTGATGTCAATTGGGTTGTTTTAGGGTTGAGTTTGGAAGAAGGTAAGTCAGGGCATGTAACATAAGTGTAAAAATGCCAGGGTTTATAGGTCTGATTTTAGCTTCATAACTTGCACATCAGATATCCATTTTTAACCTATTTGATATCAAATTAAACCCCTGGATGTCTACTTTAACCTAGTTTAAACATCACTAGATTTTGTTAAGTATTATGAAAGTTATGCCAATTTTTATAATGGTGTGCAGACTGAGATGTGATTATACAATGTTTAACTTTATAAAATTTTTATGTTGATACATTTAAAATTTAAAAATATGTTTTTCATAAAAGTTGTATCTTTATGTCTCCTCTTTACAATGGTATATAAAACAGACAAAACTGAGGTCAGATTAAAAAGTTATGATAGAAATAAAGCATACTGCTCAATAAGTACAAACCTGATTAATGTATCATTCTAATCTAAACATTCTAAATATTTAAAGACACCTTATTAATCATATTAGATACTGCATTGAGTCAAATGGTAATGTATCCAGGGTAAATAGCGATACAAGGCTAGAACGGGAACTATAGACAAGAGCTATGTATGCATATGAATAAATTCATTGTAAATGCATGAGATTGACGTATATATATGCTTGATGCATATGTATAGGTATTGAAATTGTAGATAAAGATATTGCACGTCACAAGAAGTGACCCTCCCACGCAGTGAGTAGATAAAAACCTTATTTTTGATTTAAATCTTGTCAAATGAATGTTTATAAAATACATGTGACGTGATGTAAATGATTTTATTGTGAACATATAATACTTTGATTTTCAAATGAATTATTTACTGTTAATGAGAATGAAATGTTGTGAAGAAATGTATTAAGAAATGTTATTAAATGTACATATGAAAAGAGTTAAGAATGTATTGTGGGGATTTGTTAGAGTTGAAATGTTGTGTTGACATTGCACGTGCGTAATTAGAGTGGTGTAAGTGCTGCCAATAGGCATGTCTGTGCACAGATATTTTAAATTGATCAGGCCTCCAGTTTATGCTAGGGAAACGACAATAATAGATAGTATTTTCCCTAGTTTATACTAAGACAGCAGGGATAAATCCTAGCTACATCTCCAGTTCATGCTAGGGCAACGAAGATGAGTTGTGCAAGGAAGTGTAATGACACCTACACTACCTACCCAAGCCAACATCAATGAATGGGCATGATATTTTTTCTTTGTATATAAAACAAAATTTCTCATTAGTGGGTCTCGGGGTGTGAGCCCCGTGTCTATAACCCAAGGGCATAACTATAATTTTACCTTTTTACTGAACATATATTTGCCTCCGTTTCTTACACTGTTAACATATCAACATGATCTTATGTTTATTTTGAGTGGAACCCCAATGATATTTTCTAGTAAAGGAAGAATTTGATAGAAAATGTGCAATTTGTTCGAACGAATAGGATGAATCATTCGAACGAATTTCCTGGTCCCAGATTTGTTCAACCGAATAGAACATTTTGTTCGAACAAAAGGTGGAACGTTCGGATAAAATTTAGAGGAACTCTCTGAAAAATTTTAGTCACAAATTTGTTCGATCGAATAGTGATTCGTTTGATCGAATCTATGGTATCGTTCGAATGAGTGCTCGATTGTTCGAACAAAAAATTGGGGAGCTTTCTGATTTCAAAAGTGCTAGATTCTTTCAATCGAAACTTAATTCATTCGATTGAATTTATATTCGTTCGAACAAATCCCCTGATTCGTTTGATCGAATCGAACAAAATGATCAATTTGCCCCTTTCTGAAAGCTTCTTTTCTTATATAATAAGGGGTAAAATAGTAATTTTACCCCCACTTTTATGAAAGGACCTAAGCCTCCTCTCTTTTCCACGTTTTTCTTCTTCTTCTCCCTTTCTCCTCTTTCTTCGTTCATTCTCTGCTTCATATGCACACCAACCCCATTTTTAATCCATTCTTTGATTTCTTTCCACCCGCTTGTCACATTCCATGTCTAGGACGTGTTGGTATCTTCGATTCATCACAAGGAGCGCAGAAAATGAGTTTGAGAAATTAGGGTTTTGGAGCTCAAATTGGAGTTTTTTAGGTTCTAGACTAAACTGAGAAAAATCGACGATACCATGAGATTTGTATCCTCATTTCTAACCTATTTGTATATTTTATATATCATTTTATCAACTTTAATTCATATGGGTTTTATTATTTATTCAAATAGATTTCGATAGTTTTGACGTATGTTTTGTGATTTTTGCATACTAGTTAGAGTATAGAATAACTCAGCAAGTTGTTAGGAAGCCATAGATGTAATTTAGAGAAAATAGGCAAACGTGAACAGTAATTGGGATTATTGTTCCGATGAGCACATGGGGTTCGCAGGTTTAAATTATGAAATTGAGTCGAATAGCGATAGTACAATAGCAATGTGGGTTCTTAGCATTAATATTTAGGCATTCGTGCGAGTAACAAGAGATTTGATCGATTTCATGAATTTTTTGATTTTAGAAAACTCGAACAACCATGCATATCACGCATACACATCGTATTCTCATCTTAAAATATATATATTGATATGTCTTGGTATATGTGAATAGGCGATGAAGTGCAAGCGAGGGATTGGCTTATCGAGCCAAGGAACGAGGGGAATTAGAGAGTGTATACCTCTCTAAGCAGTAAGTGAACATTTTATGCTTTTACTGTTTAAAAGAATGATTTCTAATAACTGTTTATAAATATTTGATCAATGTTATTATTTTATGAATACTGTTTTGGTTTTATGTATGCTTGTTTTCATGAGAAATAGCTAGTGGCCAAGTTATTACATGTTTATGTTTTGATGATGATATATGTCAATGATACGGTCAATAGGCCAAGTTTTATGTATGATAATATGGCTATGGACCAGATTTTTATACTTGTTATGATGACGGTCATGAGTGTCGGGTTTATATATTAGTGATGACGGCCATATGAGCCAGGATTATTTACTATAGTTAGGGGGAAGGTAGCCTAGGGTCAGCCTGACTAAGAGGTCGCCTAGGCAAGTAGAGACTTCATAGGTGGGGGTGGTATATGGATGTATTATTATATTGATGGGATGTCATTCGACCACCTGTGAGTCTCATTGGATTAGTCATGAATGTCACCCCGTGGCTAATTCGAGGCGAACATTAGTGGTGGGTTTGTTTTTATAAAATTAAATCATGCATGTTTTATTCTTTGCATTCAAAATATGTTTTTATAAATAACATGATTTTATTGCATATAAAACCCATTGATGGTTTCGAGATGCCCAGGGCCAGGATAATCTCCGAGAAAGGCAGCCAACCCAATGCATTTAATATATGATTTGAGGTTTTAAACTAAAATAAATGTTTATTACATTTATCGAATTGTTTATAACATATCTTGGAACTGCTTTCTATTTATGAATTAAATTTTATTTATTTATGTTTATCTTTAATTCACTCACGGAGTATACTCCCGTATACTCACCCCTCTCACCCTTTAGTTTTAGGTTCATTTAGTTGTCAATTAGCGGTGGTGGTGATTCTTTTGAGATAAAGAGATACAGGTATACCCTAGGATTGACTCGCTTAGAGAAGTCTAGTGCACTGAAACCGTTTTTATGATTTAAATCTGTATTCCTATGCATGTAATAGAAACAAATGTATAAGTAGAATTTGATATTGTTTTTAATTTGTCTGAGATCTCATATTTTATATTCTGATGAAATGTTTATGAACAATGATTAAAATTGTTCCTTATTGAAGTGTTTGTGGCTTTCTTGAAATGATTTAAAATTTGGGTGTTGGGTTGGATTTGTTTTGGAAGTGTTATGTGAAAAGTTTTTGAAATAGGTTTTAATAAGCCTTACAGGCTCACAGGGTGTATTCTGGTGATTGAGTACACTTTAGGAGTCTGTGATGGTTGTCACGTGTGGGACCTACGGGTTAGGACGTAACACGGGGTGCCCTTAGAGGCTATTAGAAGGCATCCTGAGGAATAGATTTTGGCATAGCCCGAGAGTTATTGAGATCGAGCAATTTACTATATTATGTGAAATTTTGTTGAAATTTCTTATTGATAGTATTAATTACTTAAAATATGAAGTATTATGTTTTATATGTGCTTTAATCGATTTTATCTCACTACTAGTGCAATTAATACTATTTTACATTTTATATTTACTCACTGAGTTTTTTTGACTCACCTTCTTGAATTTCTTTTTCCATCCGTAGGGTGATACTTCGAAATAGATTTCCTAGGTACTAGAAGTGTGGTAGGCTTGGATTAATTTGTATTTTGGTTTACTTTTGGGCTTAAATGTGTACATATACTATTATGTAATGGGATCCACTGAGCATGTAAATAACTTTTATAAGGATGGAAATTTATGATTTGGTTTGGTTCTTCAAATTCTTTGATATTTTGGATATTTTATTATATATATATATATTTGTGTGTGTGTGTGTGTGTGTGTATGTATGTATTTAATGCTTGTTGTTGTTTTTTATGAGATTATGTGGTGACAAGAAATAGTGTATTATGGTAAACCTTGTATATTCATATGGGGTACTAGAGGAGTGATATCTTACATCAGTGTGTGACGATTATTACATGCCCAAGGGATGTTTTGGATTTGGGCGTGACACCAACAAGCTCTAAGTTTATTTTCTTCAATCAGACTTTGTCATGCTATCACAGTGACTTTATTAACGACACCTTAAAAATCAATTTGACTTTGTTTTTGAAGTAGTGCTTTAATCTTTGGCCATTCATTTGAAACATTCACCCATCATCTCCTTTAAGAATAATTGTTTTATGAGAAAGTGCTTGCTTTATGTCAAAGGGCTCCAACCATCTTGAATGGAGTTTTCTGGGAAAAAACTTCAACCGGGAATTAAAAAGTAAGACATACTACTTTGGTGCAAAATTTCTTCGAATAACTATTTTATCATGCCATTTTTTCATCCTCTCCTTGAAAATTTTTATCCTCATAGGCTTTATGCCTAAGCTTTTCCATTTTGTTTAATTGTAAAAGATATTTCTTTTCGGTGGCATCAAAATCAAAAGTTAGCTTCTTGATTATCCAAAAAGCTTTGTGTTTTAACTCTATCGGAAGGTGACATACCTTACCAATTAACAATCGAAGTGAGAATATGTTAATTAAGTCTCATAGATTGTCCTATATGCCCATAATACTTCATTAAGCTCTATTGCCTAGTCCTTCTGATAAAAATATATTGATTTTTCCAAAATCTTCTTTAACTTATGGTTCAAGACTTCGACTTATCCATTACTTTAAAGGTGATACACTGTAGCAATCCTATGCTTTACACCATATTTCGCCGACATGTTATTGATAAGGTTGTTAAGGCTTTAGAACAAATTCTCAGTTATACAAAATTTATGAGGAAAATTCTGTCTAAGAATCAATGGCTAGTTGAATTTGAAATAGTAAAATTGACTGAAAAGTGTAGTGCAATTTTATAAAAGAAATTGCCTCAAAATCTCAAAGACTCAAAAAGCTTGACCATCCTTTATAACATCGGCACTTCATACTCTATACGGGTATTGTGTGACTTAAAAGCAAGCATAAACATCATGTCGTCGTCTATACTCAATAAGTTAGAAATAAGAGAAATCAAACTTTCTTCCATTACCTTAAAGTTAGAAATAATTGAAGATGTCTTAGTTAACATCGAAAAATTTATCTTTCTAGAGAATTTTATAATACTAGATATAGACAAAGATCGTGATGTGTTGCTTATCTTAGGAAGACCATTTTTAGCAATGGGAAGAGCTTTGATAGATCTGCAAGCTAGAAGATTGACATTGAGATTAAGTGAAGATGAGGTAACATTCAACATCTACAAGTCAATGAAATGCCCTGGTAAGTATAAAGCTTACAAAAGAGTGGACATTATTAAGGAATATGCACGAGACATTGAATTAATATCTAAATTAGCTAATTCGTTAGATTTTATTTGACCAATATGTGGGTTGATTTTTGTAAGTTGAATAATAAAGTGGTAGAGGATTATTTCCACATTTTAGAAACCACACTTAGAGAACAAAGAAGAATTAGGGACCTTGAAGAATTGGGTACTACAACTAGTGAGAAAAAGATAAAACCAAAATAAGAATTGAAGCCATTACCTAAAACTTTATGATATACATTTCTTAGAGATGATGACATTTATCTGGTAATAATCTCATTGTCCTTGATAAAAATTGAAGAAGAGAAGTTACTTTGTGTGTTGAGGGAATACCGAACAGCCTTGGGATGGTCGATAGATGATATAAAAGGGATTAGCCTATTGGTGGTAATGTACAAAATCTTGATAGAGGATTCATACGCACTATCTATAGAGTTACAAAGGAGATTAAATCCAACCATGAAAGAAGTGGTATGAGCTGAGATATTAAAGCTTTTTAAAGTCAACATCATCTATATAATCTTTAACAGCCAATAGATAGGCCCCATCTATGTTGTACCAAAAAAAGATGATATAATTGTTATAAAGGATGAAAATGGGGATATAATGTCTATAAAAACAGTGATTGAGTGGAGAATATGCATTGATCATCAAAAACTCAAGAAAACCACTCGAAAAGACCACTTCTTGTTACTTTTCATTGATCAAATTCTTGATAGGATAGTTGGGTATAAATATTATTATTTTTTAGATAGGTAGTCTAGGTATAACTAAATTATAATTGCACCAAAAGATTGAGAGAAGACTATGTTCATATGCTCGTATAGAACTTTTGCTTTCAGGAAGACACCTTTTAGTTTATGTAATGTCCCAACTATATTTCAATGTTACATGATGTCTTTCTTCTTGGATATGGTGAAAAATGTGACAGAGGTATTCATGGATGACTTCTTAGTATGTAGATCATTTTTTGATGACTGCTTCTATAACCTAATAACATTCGTGTTTTTGATGATGATATTCCACATGTGTTTTCAATAATAAATAAATGATTTATTAGATTGATATGTTTAATTGTTTTACATTTGATTGATGATGTAATGCTTTGATTGTGCTTTATTAAGCTTAATTTATAATTATATACTGTCAATTTTATAGAGTATGTGCCCTACTAATGATTTGGGTTGAGCAAGGTCTATAATAGATGAAAAGGAATCAGTATAAAGCTTACAAAACACAAGAAGTATCAATATACCCAAGCAAAGTATCGATACATGGAAGTTTGGAAGGTCTTTAAGGTATAAAGCATAATGAACTATCAATACAAGGGAATAATGTATCAATATATATGATCGTAACAGTAGTCTAGAAGTGAAATGCATCTGAGTATCGATATATGGGTAAAGTAGTATTGATACATGCTATCTAAGAAAAGTTTTGAAGGGTGATACGTCTGAAAATATCGATATATGAGATATATTATCGATATATAAAGACGAGATGAAGGTTTTGAAGTACACAGAACCAAAGTATCAATTTTTAGAAGCAAGAATATCAATACATAAAGAAAAGATAAACAAAGGTATTGATACTCATTAGCTTAATATTGATATATTTTGGAAAAAGACAAGGCAATGGCTAGTTTTTAAATCATTCAATGATGATATCAAAGAGACGTTAAAGAGCTATTTGGAGATCAATTTCAGAGCTTTAAAAGCCATACTATTCTTGAAGAAAGAGACGAGATAATAAGCAAATAATTGAATCATCATTTTTGAATATACAAGGCAAGAATTAAGAACTTCATTCGATATATTTGTCTAGAGAGAGAAAGCCCAATTTTCTGTACTCATTATATTATATACTCTTGAGAGAGTTTTTTTATTTGATTGTAAATTTGGGTTTCACTTCACCCACTTAAAGTAAGTTGTATTAGGTTGCTTTTCACCTGTGAAAGAAAGATTTGGATTGCTCTTCACCTAGTATAAAGAAAGACGTATATGACTGCCCTTCGCCATTAAGAAAGGTGAATGTAATCTGAGTTACTTTTGACCAGTGCAAACTAAGAGTTAGTAGAGCATTAGCTTGGGGATAAATCTGAGAGAGTGGAACGTAGGCTAGGTTGTGCTGAATTACTGTAAAATTGAGTTTGCATTTCTCTTTCTCTTTATGTCTTTACTTATTTGCTTTTACTTTATTTATTGCTTGTGATTAATATTATCTTTAATTGATCATAAATTCATTACTCTTTTGTTTGGAATTATTATTATTTGCTACATATTCATCATTTAATTTTAAATTATTAATTGTCAATTCAACCCCCTCTTGGTATTGTCACCGTTATATTTTTGGGCCAATATAATCTTGCATAGTGGTGTCAATAGGCTAGATCGATCCGCGAATTGGCTTAAAAAACTATTCATATGGGTCGGGCTATTTCTGGACTCATATAAATAGGCAGTGCTGCATCAACATATTTAAAATCGAAAATTCGGCCCGTAATAAGCCTAGAATTGATCGAGCTAGTAAAACCTCTGACCCGACGGATTGAACCGATGATTCAAGGTGGTTAAACCCGCTAAACCAAAAAATTTTTTTTTCTTGCAACTAGTAATATCATACTCGTGTATGTACCTTAAGGGCATATTTGTAACTTCATCGCATCTTCTGTTCATGCTTCTGCATCCATCATGCATAACGGTAGCTTATCCGCATATTTTTGGATATGTTTGGCATTATTGTTGGATAAAAAGAGGTTTA
>JAVXUL010135352.1:0-45000 GCA_035590515.1 Trichilia minutiflora
TCGGACTAGTCACCCAGTAAGCAATGGCTGCACCGTTAATACTGAACACTACCGCCACATCCGTTATTCCTTGCTAGTTTAGGGTACACTAAACAGAACACAAACAAAAGAAAGTAAAAGCATATAATAGCGCATTCAAAGCCAATTGCTACAGCTTAATTTCAAATTGAAAAGGATCTACCGTAGTAAGCTGATTGTGTAGTTGATAGTTGTCTGTAGCGGTAGCATTAACTAGCTGCGGTTGATAGTTGGGAGAGGTCCTTCGCTTTCTATTGCGCTCGGACTGGTTCAGGTCGACCAATCCTGTCTTTTCCGGGTTCGGTAGTAGGAAAGAGTGGAAGTTACCAGCCCGAAATGAGGTTGATGCTAAGGGAGCTCCTTCGATCCATGGCTCTATCCCCAGGGGAGCTACTATAGACAAGAATCCATAGAGGAAAAAGTATGATATCCTTATCCATAAGCTATATCGGTAGAGAGCCCTTACTATATTCCTTCCTAAAGTCTTTCAGCCCGGAACAAAAGGAACTAAGAGAGAGACCTTGAACGGGCTACACCGTAAACTAGAACTATAATAGGACTTCAAGGAATAGCTTTAGTTGGACAATTAAAAAGAAAGCGGCTCAATCAACGATTTTCTATAACACTTAAGGGAGTGGCCCAATAAGGATTAATAACGATGAAAAAAGCCGGTTAACAACAGGGTTTCTTAGGGGTTCTTTCAAGGGTCAGAACCTACTCTATTCCTGCCTTTAGCGAGGCATTACAGAACGGAATTGCTTCCGAGCCAGGATCAAACTCTTCTTTTGAGTATGATTGGGAGCCAGGATCAAACTCTTCTTTTGAGTATGATTGGGAGCCAGCAACGGAACAAGCTAAAGCCAACTATCAACGGCTCGTAGAGCAAGAAAGAACGGCTGCGAGTTAATACTTATTAATGGGATGAAATGGTCGAGTTAATACTTATTAATGGGATGAAATGGTCGATTCAATTCTTATTATAGATTCCGGAAATGACACAAGAAACTCCACAAACAAGCTGTAGAAATATGCTTTTCAATTGGCTTTATGTATTATCTTATATAATCCATATCACCAAGGAATCACCTTGGCATTACTAACGCACTTAGGCTTGCAACAGACTTTTTGCTTAGATTTGTGTGACCGTTGTTCTTGAGCAGGGTTCTCACCTCCGGGCAAAGAGGCATTAAGAGGGTTTACAGGGTTTCGTTAGCGAACTCCAGTACTACGATCACGCGTTAGCGAACTGTTCCAGTAGATCAGTTCCCTTCTGAGCTACGTATCCAGTCAAGTAAGGGCATGGCTTAAACCAGCTTCCCTAGCCTGGGGTGAGGTCTCATAATAGAGTCAAGTAGGACAGAACGATTAGCTTAGCAGTGAACTAAAATCATTCAATCAACTCCTCCGCTGGGTATCTAGCTTTCTCCATAGAAGGATCCCCGGGAGGTCAGTCCTGCTTGATTGCTTTCTTTGGCTCGAAGGGAAGAGCGGAATAAAAGGAGAAAGCCAAAAGCCTACCTTTGTCAAGATCGCCCGCCGGAGTGAGGCTGGTCTACGAGAAGACCGTCAGGGGCCTGTAAACCCTTTCAATCGAGGATGCTGGCTACTCAATATCTATTGCATATAGAAAGCCCTTGCTCGAGCACAGCCAGACTTTGAGTTTGATTCCTTAGCAAGAAATCCGAAGCCGATTCCATGGTCGAGCTTCCGCCCTGCTTCGCCTCAGTCTTAGAAAGAGTGGGACCTCATTTTGAGTGCGCTTGCCTTGCTGAATTGAATATAGAAAGGTTCATCAAAAGTGGTGAATCAATGCTATCCGTTCCGGTCTTTGCCGTAACTCCCCCTCCACCGAAGCCTTCACACTTAGACATTCATTGGCATCGGTCGTCAAAGAAAAAAAAGGCTGGCTCCTCCCTCTTTCACTCTCTTTGGCAGTTGGCACTGATACACCGGACCGGAAGAGTACCGTCATCTTACTTCATAAAGCAATTCAACATAAAGCAATTCAACATGCTCACTTGCTTTCTTTCTGTCTTGGATGACGTTTTCAAAATGATATTTGATATTTTGTGGCAGTGGAAGTCTTTGTCCCAGAAGTAGGAATAGCTGTCGAAGTAGAAGTCCCAAAGAGTTACCAGCTTTCGTGGAAGTCATGGCATTCCTAAGGGTTTCAATGATTGGAGAAAAAAGGTCAGACTCTCCACCAGTGAGTGGGTACACTTGTACTTACATCCAGTCCATCTAGCTCTATTCTTTCTTTTCCAGTGCAAGTTCCTGCTCCCTTTGATGGGTCATGTGAATAAGCCTATCTGTGGATACGTCAAGAAGGCTATCTGTAGCTACGCTATTAGCGGATTCCCAGGAGGAATGGGGTTCAGCGCCCTTTTCTCAGTTGCCATGGTCAGAGGTTGATAATGCCCAAACAATAGGATAGGACAATGGTTCGATCGGTCATCCTATGGGAGTGGTGGACAGCCTCATGGATCGGCATCCCAATCATACTTAAGCTCGCAAGATCCTCAGAAGTCTCAGTCTGGAGCCCAAGACAAGGAGAGGTTTAAGAAGGACCTACTTAAGGCACAAGGAACAAAGTAGCTCGACCGACAGGGAGAGGAAGAAAGTTGCTCGGGGAGGAAAGATCTTTCTGAGGACAAATTTACGGGGTTTCACAATCACAAGAGAAATAGAAATATCTTAATAGAAGAAAGAAAGAGCCTCCTATTCAATTTGTCAGTAGATCAAGGACCAATAGAGCTTAGCCTTGAGTAGACCGAAATGGTCTCGCGAAGCCGGTAACCCATATGATCCTATCTGACTCTTGAGGGGTTGATCTTCTTTTCTCCAAGAGTGCACACCAAGAAATCCATGAATTTCCTTTGCTTAACACATGCAATTCAAACGAGGAGAGATTCTCTTATAAAGTCAGAATCAATCCCACTAGCAACTATCAGTACCGGAGGATACTTTCAATACGTGTTTCAGTTCCGGAGGAATCAAACTAGACGTTAAAGTTCAGTACCGGAGTAATTGAATAGGCTTGTTTTTGTTGAGGAATTGAATAGCTCGACCTTAAGGGAGAGGATTCTTTCTTTTCAATACGTGTTTCTTTATCGGAGGAAGTTTACAGGCTCGACCGACAGGGAGAGGAATGCAATAGCTCTCCGAGGAGACTTTCTATACGTTTTAGTATAAGACTCTTATAGGTGGATACGGGGTTTCTTCTTAAGTTAAGGTCGAGCGAGGAATGTAATGTACTGTTCCCACTTGAGCGGGCTAGGGGCGGAGGCCACTGAACGCAACTCCCCCACTAGAATTCCGATTCCCTTTTACCGACTGGAATGAGAGCAAGGGCCTCATAACTTTGTAGCCTGTATCGGAGCTCGGGCTAGGGGGTTGGGGGTATAAAACTTCTCCAGAAGAAAGGTCTAAGACGAGAAAGATTCTATCCGTGGTTCAACGGTTCAGCTGTCCTCTTTTCCAAACCCTCCCCTAAAAGTCTTAACTCCCACTGAGAAATGATATAATGAAATCCGCTGGTAAGAGGGCGGAGAGAGGCTTGAGAGTCTGAAGAGGCTGGAGTTTTCCGTGTTAGTTGAGGTGTCAGGTTCTAACTCAGTTTAGGTACGTTATCTCTTTTTTTCTTTTTCTTTGCTTCTTCCCCTCCTAAGACAGGCTAATTATCTCGCTCGAGCTGAAAGAATTGAATTAGCCTCGGAGAACTGAACTACCTTGATCTGACTGGAACTCACAGAAGACCAAGTCAAGTCCACTCAGCATAAGCTTGGGATCCTTCTTTCCTAAATTGCCTTGAAGCCAGATCTTTCTTCTTTAAAGCCTGGAGCTGGACTTCTTTTTCCTGACTCGATTCACAGTTTAAATCACACTAAGCCAGAGCCCAACCAGGGTGAGAGAGATAGGAGAGTAGGGACGGGGAACCAATGTCACCAACTGAACTAGCAGTCTCGGATCTTTGAATAGACAGAGAGACCTGCGGCCCAAGAGCGGATTCGTTCAAGCAAGCTCATTCCCCTTCCTTACTAGGGAGCAAGGTAATAACATTCCCCTTACTAGGGTAGGGGTACGATGTCATTACTCTCTTCTTCTCCCTCACTCCTTGAAGAAGAGCGAACAGCTGATCTTTCCTGGTCCTTTCGAACCAGTCTTTCTAAACAAGACTTTGGCTACGATTCGATCTCGAAAGCCCATACCTCATAAAAGGCGACTGACTCTTCCACTGCTAGATGAACCATCCGCTCCTTTTTGATTCTTCTTTTCTTCTATACTAAGTGAATAGATCTTTGTGATTCAATCGATTCGATTCTCGTTCTCACCCTCGGCGAACTCCCAGAAGCGCATCCAAACCCCGTTCTTTTGGCAGCAAGTCAGATTCCCTTCATAGAGGATATCCTTGACCACTCACCCTTTTTCAAGTCGGGATTTTTGGTTACAAGTCAATTTCCCTTCATAGACACCCATTCAAATTGGGCACGTTTCATAAACAGCGTCCTTTTCGTCATCAACAGTAAAGTCAGTGGTACCATCTCTAATTCTTTACTACTATTTACTATTGATCATGTCCGCTCTCTTCCTTTGATTGAATTTCTACGCCATCTCTCTTCGATTATTCAATTGATAGTTAGCCGGGCGTATCTTGTTCAATAAAAAGCTCTTTCTTTTGGTGAGCATCCGGTTCATTAAATAACCGTTGTCAAAGTAAGAGCTAGAGATTAATGCCCAGAATCTGCTGCTTGAGAATCTGCTGTGAGGGAATGCCCTCTTGTTCACGAATGCCCTGTTGGAGGAATGCTGTTCTTGCCTTGCCTTCTTAGGCTGGGGTCGGTCTTGATGCCTCAAATCCCCTGCTTTAAAACCGGAAGTGACATATTATCAGTTTGCGTGGTGCCTTTAATATGCCTTGCTAGGTTAAATAAAGGAGGAACCATCCTCATGCCAGCCCATCCTCGTGAGGGGATCCTGTCTCTCTCCGGGTCTAAGGGTAGAGGAAAGGACAATAGCTATTTCCTCTTTTTTGGGGGTAGAGGAAAGGACAATAGCTATCCGGTGCTCTCCTTCTCTTTGAAAGAGGGTTTGGTTTGATGGAATTGAATCAGAATCCGCTGTTTTAGAATCATAAGTTCTTCCAGATTGGCTAACTCTTTAATCATCCACTGTGGTTGGGGTTGGAGTACTTGTTGCAATTTAATCATCTGTGACACTGACTTGAGAAATAGAGTAAGCTCTTTGTTTGCGCCAGGGACTGATTGCTGCTAGATAGTTCTTGGGGGAGGTTTATTCAATAGTCAAAGAATAGTAATAGAATGCGCACAGATAAGGAGCTCTTTGAGGAATAGTTAATGTACGAGCAGGGGCACCAGCCTAACCTACAGTCAATAACTAACCTCTTATGGGGCATCTCATCCACTTTATTTTCTCAGATCCTAAGTCAGGGAGGAGATTTGACTTTCTCTTTTCTTCGCTTCGTACTATACCCGGAGGAGAATTTACTGATATTTCGGAAGATAGAGAACTCGAGAACCCATAACTGCTCCGCTAAAGTCAGCTTAAAGTCAAAGAAGGAATAATGGAGCTAAACCGCTTACTATCAGACAGAGCAGCAAGCCAGAGGGAAAGCACTCTGTACTGACGGTGGATCCCCTGGCAAGATCCTGTCCTTGGGTGTATAAGCGTCATAACTGCTGGCCCATAGGGGAGTCATTTTTCTGTTCTCTTTACTAGAGCGGAAAGCGCTTCTGGTAAGAAAGTTAACTTCAATCAGAGTAAAGTAAAGAGATAAGAGAGAGCAGCGCAGACTTAGTAGAGTAGAGAGACAGTACGGGGAGAGAAAGTGAAAGCAGTTAAGAAATTGATGCACTGGTTTCAACCAACATCCAGTGAAGAAACCTCCTTGAAAGATTACTAATCTCATGAGCCCGAAGCGTATTCCTTGGTGGATAATCAGCCTAAGCTTGTTCGGCTTTTTAGTTGCTTGTTCGGCTTTTTAGTTGCTTCTTTGGTTTGTTATAATCTAAAGAGTCGGACTACTTTTCTTAGGATTCGATGGATGACCCTGCGCGGGGGCACCTTATTTAGGAATTGATTGTTTTTGTGAAGAAGCCAACAAAGCCCAAGCTCAGTCCGGAGAATGCCCGTTAGAGATCCGTGGTCAGACGAAGATCAACGCGGGCGGGCGCCGCCACGGCCGTATTCTGTGTGCTATCACGCAACGGGTGAGGGAACCTCTTTCCTTTTTTACATTACTAAACCTGAAATACCTTTCTTCCTCAAAGAAGAGAAAAAGATTCCCATGAGCCTGTAATTGATCAAAGAAACCCATAGCATAGGTTCATTCATAGAAGCCAGATCCTTCTTCATATGCTCCTCTTTTATCGCTCAATCAGTCCCGGAAATCAATCGAGGGTCGCCTGTGTCCTTCTGATAGTAGCTGCAGGAGTTTTCTTGCTCAATCGAAGGAGCAATCCGTGGCAGCTCGCTTCTCACCCACGGTCAGGAAGAATAAGAATAAGATAAAAAGCTTTGAGGAATTAGATCCTCTCTCACAATCGCCGACTACGAAAGGATTATCCAGTTAGCTGGCTGAGGTAAGTTGCCGAGAAGGAACTTCCATTTCTTTATTCTTCCTTTTTAAATATTTGAGATTCACTTATTTAGATCTTGCTTACGGCTAGTGGATCCTACTCTCAGAGCAGAGGTTGGGATTCGTTTATCATTAAGAAAAAGAGGCTCTGACACTGCTACTTAAAGGCCTTCCCCTGGGCATTCTCTTAAGCTTCAAAGCAAATTCACCGCTAGCTCCTTCCTATCTTCTTAACTGGCCTAAACATAGAAAAGGAGTTGCCGAGATGGGCTTAGGTTCCTTTTTCATTGGCATGGGCTAGGACGGGTTGGTCTATCAGTGAGATCCAGTAAGGGAAAGAACTAGATGAAATCAATTCAATCTCAGGAACTCGGATTCGCCCCTTTCTCTTCCTTTTTCGAGTGATGGATCGAATTCAGGGAGCGCTTGTAAGGTGAGTTAAGCAGATTAAATGGGTAAGAAAGAATTCTCGGGGTGAACTAGCGAAAAAAGAGGAAATGACTCAATGCATTACGTATGATAATCTATGCTCCCTTGGTGGGGTTCAAGCAACTTTCAAGGTTAATATGAATAGTGAGCAAGCACTATATTTATAGATTGGAAAGAAGGCACTCACAAAAGGGAGGCCCGAGCGGAATGAGGGTGTCCTAAATGCCCGCTTGTCGCAAGTGAGCGGATTGCACTGTGTTAAACAGAATGCATAGAATCGTCGTCTGTTGACGCAACGAATCGTGTTGATCCCGCCGTAGCCTCCGCTCAAAGCTAATGTTATCCCCAAGGTTCAAATCTTTGTTGATGCCACTTGTGTAGGAAAGCCCTTGATCGAAAGGCGGGGTCTGCTGAAGAGCGACGTCTTCCTTGTCATACAGCACAGAAGTATGACTTCCAACTCACATGCAGCTTGTTATTGACAAATTGCAACGTGAGTTTGCCATGACTGAGAATTGTTAAATAACATCGAGAGAGGAGGCCCCTCCACCGGATTAGGCTTTCCTCAGACGGGAATGTGGAGCTTAGGAAGCAAAGGTGCCCCTTCGGTTATTCTTATTCTTTTTCCCGAGCCGAAAGTCAATTAATGGCTCATGTCTTATAAGCAAAAGTCTGGTCCCTCATCGACGCAGTCGCTTGTGACTGAGATCTTAGGATCCTTTTCTTTGGGCTATAGAACTGCCTTCTATCGAATCTGCGGTGGCCTTAGTGAGCTTATGCCGATAGTTCAGTTCGCTAATCAAGCGCTAAACAAGACGAATCAAATCGGCTATTCCCGTGGACACTATCAGATCGAAAGTCAAGGACAGTCCCTGGTAGAGATAGGAATGGGAGTGGGAACCAAGCGATCAGTTAGCAAGTCAGACCTCTCGGTAGGCAAAGACGTAATACGAAATAAGGACTCTTTCACTAGCCTCTGGGAGAGAAGGCCAATGAAGAAGGCATAACCGAACCCGAACTCGTAGACTACTTCTCTTTCATATAGCGCTATTCTTTCTGTTGGGGTAGGATCTCTTTTTGTTCGGCCACTTCTAGGCAGCAGGGGCCAAGTGACGTGATTGTACCCGAGCCTGATACTGGACGAAGCGCTTACCAATAGGCTCTGGCATGGTCAACAGAGGAGTCAACCAATGGGTAGAACGGAGCCCGCCTCAACCGGAAGCAAGGAAGTAGGCCTACCCGTCGTCCCCAGGAAATTCATTGGAATCGTCATGATAGGCACATCACCTTTACTGGCGCTGCAACGGAATTGATACTAAAATAAAAAAAGAAAGAATAAATAAAGAAAGTTTCACCCTTAAGCCTACATGTAGTCTTTCTTCCCGGGATAAAAGTCGATTGTTCATTTTGAAAAGTACTGGTTTGTATTGTTAGGACCAACATCCTTTCCGGTACACCAACATCCTTTCCGGTACATAAGTTTTTTAGTTCACAGAATGGTTTAGTTAAGACTTTAGATAAGCCAATGGACTAGCTCGTCTCGTCTCATAGTATGAATAAGAAGCTAAGTCAATAGTCACTTCAATCGGCATAATCAAAATAGGCATATTGGGAAGGAACAGGAGAGGGCTAGAAGCTAGTCCTTCGTATTGGGCACCAACACAGAAAGTCTCACAAGACCCCTTTCCTCCCACTAAGCCCGCTATAAGCTCGTTAAAACGTGAGTTCTAATCCACTCGATAAAATAAGGGTACCTAAATCCGTGTTAAAGAGCGCTGAGAGCTCATTTTATTCGTCGATAAGCTCGTCAAACGCAGTTACTCATATTCCAAAGCCGGGAAAGACTAGTTGTTTTCCCCTTACAGCCTTCGTTTCTGGTTCGATTCTTTAACTGTTTAACTTTACAACAACAAATAAACTATTTATAAACCAAGGAAGACGTGGGCTACCGCATCTTTATACTTATTACTAACGCACTTAGGCTTATAATAATCGATAGCGGATGGTAGTATTAATGGCTGTGCCGTTGCTTCTTTGGTTTGTGCTAATCTAAAAGAAGCGGTCACAAAAAGAAAGAATAAGGATCCAGATCAGGATCAAGAGAAAAATAGGGTTTAGCGGTAATGGCATAAGCCAAAGCCAGATCACCGGAGTTTAGGCAAATGGGTACGAGACAAAAAAGGTTTTGAAATGCATCTTCCGAAACCAGATAATCAGCCGAAGGGGATTCCCCTGCAAAGGAGATGGCTCTAGTTTCATACTAATCTTCGATATTTCCTCAGGTACCCAAGGAGCTCTTACTTGGCTCTTTCCTTGTCTGAATCTCTCAATATTGCAAGACAACTCTTTCTTGAGTTCGCCTCTCATAAGATTGAACCAGAATGTCTCATTTACTTTGTTCTAGTTTTAACCGCTTATTTGATGAATCAAAGCAGAATAAAGAGAGGGCTATTGTGATCTATTTCAGTAGTTTTCTTTCATTCCACTTAGGAGTAGTAAGAGTTTGTAGTCTTCACACCATCCGCTTACACATAGTGGTGAGGGATCGGAAACTAGTGGACTCAGTTTAGAATAGAACTATCAATTCACAAGTAAAATGATGAGATTAGTCATAAAGGCAGCTAGTAAGCAAGTCGAGTAAGACAGCTATGATTCAGTCGAGCGAGCTAATACTAATCAAGACAAAAAGCTAAGGTCAGAATTCGCATAGAGAGAATAGGCGCTTATCGTGGAGCGTAAGCCACTCGCCCTATAATACAAGAAGGAAAGGATTGGACTAGATCTCTACGATCCGATTCATTCCATCTCCTCTATTGACTTCCTGGCTTGAAAGGTGAAAGGCAATTCTCGTTTCCAGTGTCCTTGGGGCGAAAGTACGAGCAAGCACATTCATTGAGGAAGCAAATAAATTCACGGGATGGGAAGGGTAAACGGGCCCCTTTGCTTTACTTTTGGGAGTTAGGAATAGCATTCCATATCAGCTTGTCTTCCCTATGCGCTCCAAGAGGCTGATTATCTAGTCTGGACCCAGGTTCCCTTTGAATCTAGCAATTGGTTGGTCTGGTCTCAGTTAAATCCGTATCGAGGTTCATCGGAGGCGAGTAAGATGACTACTTCTAGCCCGAGGTCAAATATCCAGGAAATAGATCACTTTGAACCAAGAAAATGGTTTAGATCCATCAGAAAGAAGAAAGAAAAAAATGCCCTCGTCAAGCAACCTCTACTGGGATTGACTCGCTTAGAAGGGGTCCCATTCCTTTGGCAAAGGCCCCAACTACAGTTCTGACTCACTCCTTGTCTCATTGATCCGAAAAGAAAGGGTGATTGCAAGCAACCTCAACCAAGCCGATTGGACAGAACGAAGCGAAGACGACGGTAGCGCAGCAATTCAGACAAGGCAACCGGGGACCCTAGGAGAGCTAATGGTACTGGACTGATAGCGCACTGATTGAACCGAGACTGGACTGAGACCGTTGCGAGAGGGAGGGACCTTGCAGCTAGATAAGAATCTCGAGAAATGGTGTGTGTTTTTCTTTTAAAGAAGAGAGGTCATAGGCTCTGTATTTGAGATCTCTAGCGCGAACGAAGCAGTAGTGGCAGAGGTCGAGCTGGTAAGCTAGCGAATATGTGCTCAGGCTGCTTATTCTTTCGCGCTAGGAGCAGTATGCAAGTCTTCCTAGGTTGTGAGGCGATAGTGCCCGCTGTCGATAGGTATTGCAAGCAACCGTCGCTTCAAGACGTAGGCGCTGTTGTCTTTCGTGAGTGTGGGTCTGAGGCAGGACTATCTGCTGCAAGTTCCCGGATGCAGAATGATTCTTCGGTCGATTGTTGCAAGTGCAGGAGCGGTGTCGGCCCAAGCAGTAAGTAGGTGGAGCTCTGAGTGCTTGGTCCTTGATTGGCTACCTCAGTAGGTGCTTGTTTGGCATGACGTAGGCACAATCAGTAGGAAGAGAAGAGGCGTAGGAGCAGGTTGCTAGCAATAGGCGACGGTTATCGTCAGACAATGTAGTGCAAGCGGAATTCTCGCTAGACAATGTCATGGCAGCCAAGATTAGCGCGTCACAACAAAATGAGCAAGCGACAGGCGGAGTGACGCGAAAAAGACAGAAAGGCGACTCAGAGCGACGCAACAAAGACAGAATGAGGTCAAAGGTTGTTCTAGGAGCTCAGAGCGACGCAACACGAGAGAGTGACAGGCTCAATTGGAATTCAGTGATGACACTAATGAGCGACAGGCTCAACGGACCAAACTCAAAGTGTCATACTGACAAAGACAGACATAATGAGCGACACACTGAATTTCAGGACCAAAGACTCATGAGCGTCAGAAGCGAGAGACTGAATGAAAGACTGTCAATTTAGCCTTCAAGTTACTCGTACTCACACTCGCACTGACCGATAGTATGAATAGGAAAGATTAACTAGCCAAAGGCTTTTCCTATCTGACTGATTAGCATCCAGTTCGGCTACTGCTGATCGTAGTAGGCTTACTGAACTAGCTACTTCTTTCTTGTACAGCTAGCTATCTGATGCTATGCTTATCACAGACTAGACTGATTGTTTCTCTATTCAGAGACTAGCGGAATCCTTCTGTTACCGGATTTCGGGACCAGACAGCTTTCTGACCGGCTCGGCAGATATCAATGCTCCTGATGTCTGGACTGCCTTGAATGCCCGGAAGAGAGTGATAGCCTGAAGTCTGCTAACTTAACTGCCTTGTCCGGAATGCCAATAGCCTCTTCCTCTGAATGCCTGATTGACCGAATGAATAGAGAAGTCAAGCAGGGATGGGAAGAAAGCAAATCCAGATGAACTTGATTCCGTGAACAACTTCACTCACGGAAAGCACACTTTTCACTCTTCGGCAGGTACGAAGTTCAAAGTGGAAAGTTCGATCCACGCACTCTTTCATTAGACGAGGAAAGCGCAAAGATGGCTCAATGCCTTGACTGCCCGAATCAAGGACTTTCCCATGCACACTGACTCGTTCTATTCCAAAGCCACAGCTTAATTGCCGCTATTCCTGTTGGCTGTGCGGAATTTGAGTTTTGATTTAGTCTAATTATTGACAAATTTTTTAGTGCATATGAGAAGAGGAGTTTGACCCTAGCTTAATTACTTAATAAATTCCTAAAATTGCCTGGGGATAATTGAGCTCCCCGTGGTGCCGGAGACACCTTGATCTTCGTTCTTGCGGAGCGAACAAAGGATGAGGAATCCCTTTCGGAAACTCAAACCGTTTGATTGGTCTCTCATGCTGAGCCAGCTTGCCTCTTAAAAGCTCCCGTGAAATCTACCCGCGGGCTGGCCGCAACATATATAGACCTGATTGATCGAGCCTGCGAGGCGATCGATTGAAAGCCTCCTTGTAGCGAGTCTTTACCGATAGCGTGGAGGTCTTAGACGTCTTGGAAGACAGTGAGATTAATCTCATCAATTCTCTCTATAGCGACTCGGACACAACCTTGAGGCGAGTTAGCGCCCAAAAATAGAGAAAGGATTGGTACGAAGCAGGTCGTCGAAGCGTACGTCTTGTGGGATGGAAATTCTTCCGGGAAGATTGAACGAGAGTTGGACCCTTGCTTTTCGAGCTTCGCCACTCAACAGCCAGAATAAAGAAAGAGGGTTGGGGGGACCGACAGGGGAAGGAAAAGACCAAGCCAATTGCTCGTGCTTGCTCTGCTCGCGATTGCTTAGCTTTCTAGCTAGCTTTCGAGATACCTCTGACTCTACCTGTCCCATTAGATTATCCTGCCTCTCTTCTCTTCTATAGCTTGAAGCCTCATCCTTTGGACTTGGATTCTATGTTGAATCGGTTGCCAGCTTATCGGTTTGAAACCCGCCTAACTTGGCTATCGCTTGTCAGCTTCAGCCCCTGTTGAATCGTCCGTTTATTTCACCACCCTAGGAATCAATTAAACCTTCAGTCCGAAAAGCTCCTGATGCTACTGCTGCTAAATCAGCCAATGGAGTGCAACGTGACCGGGTCATTCTGTCGGTTTTAAGCCTTCGGCAACCGGCAGTTCTGAGCAGCAGTCACGCTCATAGCAAGCAAGAAAGATGGGGTCAAGGGCGGGGAAGCCAAGTTCAGTTTAGAGAGTCGGAGAGCTAGTAGAGCTCATAGCTTTCTTTCTACCTGTGACTCACTTAGTGTGCTTTTGCTAGCAGCAGCCAGACTCAAAATCTATCCTTCGTCAATAAGCACTCGCATTACGGTGCGAGATCTGCCAAGCTAAGCTCAATCACAACCCACCAAACAAAAAAAAGGGTTCACTGAACGCGAACAAAATCAAGTACTGACGCAATTAGGTACACGAAAGCACAACATTAGGTTTTTCGGCACAACGATCAAACCTCTTCTGAGAGACTCCACTCAAATCATGAAAAGTCAAGTGGAAGCTACAGTTGAAAGGGCTTCATCCCCCCAAAGTTCTAGGAACGGAGTTTTCTCTTCTGAAAGCTGACCTTGACGAAACGTCCAGGTCCCTGACGAAGATCCAGTTCCAGACAACATGCCTGAGGTAGGCCACTCCTCTCGTCTCTCTCGTCCTGTTCGACGGCTTTGTTTCATGCAATTCTTGATCTCCTTGTCATCGTGTCTATCTTGCTAGTCTCTCTTCTATATAAAAGAAACCGATTCCTTTTATGAAGCGTCATCTCAATCATGTTGGAGAGCTACAAGCTCTTGAAATAAATCATACCTGGGAGTTTGTTTTGTTCCTTTACTGAAAGGGATTTGAAACAAGTAGGTGTACAAGGTCAAGCAGATCTGTTTTTGACATTTTGAAATCAATTCGGAAGGTCAAAGTCGAGCACAGAGGCTGAGTATAGAGCCATGGCAGCAACTACAAGTTAGGTTATGTGATTCTGAAAGGAATGGGGTCTTGATGTCTCTATGCCTATAGATCACCTTTTGGCCCTACCTAGAATAACTCTTCATCATCGATTTCTTCCTCATTCATAGATTCCTCCATACATTCACTCCTATCTCTGCTGATGGATGGGAGGCTCACGATAACCCCCCTCACCAACTAAAGCGCCTTCGAATTAGGACTCTTCAATCTACAACTCATCCACCCTTGAATACTAGAATCTAACGAATGTTCGGATCTATGCCTAAGCTATGCTTGCTTCTGGCTGGCAAAGAGGGCGATCAGGTTGGCCTAATCCCGAGTGAGGAGTCAACTCCCTACGAATAGAATGGACAGGCTGCGGGTCCTCGGTCAGCGCTAGCGGCGAAGCGGCAAATCAGAGGAGTCAAAAAGAGAGTGGCCTTCATTCGTGACTGATTCAGATTCGACTTGCAATGGTGAAGTAACGGTATGTCAAGTCGGTCAATGAATGCAAAGACCCTCCCCGAAGCAAAGCACTAGCGGGAGGAATCGTGAATCTTCTCAGTGAGTCGGCTGAGTCTCGCTATGCTTCGCTTCGTTAGGTCTCGCATCAAGGAAAGGTCTCTTTTTCAATGCGTTCTTCGTAGTTCCAGAATGGGTGCGTACCTGACGCCCTGCTCCTTTCTTGAGCATAGCTCTTTCCTCGTGAGCTGAGTTGGTGACGAAATTCATACCTTTGAGATTCTTCGACGAAGAACACGAACTCACCTCCTCCATAATCATAATAGTCTTCGTTAGATTCCCGATTCAGAATCAAAAAGTCGAATTGGAATGGGAATTCCCCTTGTCGCCTAGGAAGGTGGTCAAGTGAGGAAATGGCCGCGCAAAGAGAAAGATCTGAACATGCTTCTGACCAAGACAGTTCCTCCCGCTGATCCATTACTCTGTACTTTCATCTACATCCTTTTACGAAAAAACATCTGAGACCTCTCCAGTCGCACCTCAGTGCCAAAGTGGAAGCCTTAGTAGAACCATTTCTTCATTTAGACAAGATGGCCCCATTTAAGAATTATTCCTTGACTCAGCTTGACTGAAAAGGCTAGGCGAGGTCTCAGTTGGATTTCGTCTTTCTTGACGGAGGTGGGAATAGTGAAAGAAAGTCGCTTTTGGCACTCAGTAGACATGGGGTCAGATCTTCTGTAGCGGGTAGGTTACTCTCTACTTACTGCTTGCTAGATGTACTTGCCACTGGCAACATCCTCCTTAAAAGCCCGGTCATCTAGTGAAATGGACTTCGCGACACTCGCTACCGAAACTCTTCTGCTATGACTTTGGGATTGACATTAAGCCCAGGGGCTTAGAGATGATCCTATGACGTCGTAGGTGATGCTGCTAATGCTTTGGTAGTTCCAAGATCGACTTCAAATTAAATTCAATTCAAAAAGGTAGAAATTCAAGTCTTGTCAACCGGAACCCTATCTGAGGAACTGAGGCTCTTTGGACTTAGAAAACGATTAGGCCGGGCTAAGGGGGAAGATGACTTCGCTGCATGCATCTTTTCTGACTTTCGGTCCGCTCTTTCGATTCTCGTTTTTCAATGCATGCGATCTTTCGAGTAGGAGTAGAGTGAAGGGTCTCGCTTTCAAGTTTATCGGCTGGCAATATGCCGGCAGGTTCAGAATCGGATCCTCGCACCGAGAGAAAACCAGAGCTCTTTTAAAAAGACAGAGACAGAGAAAAAAATGAGTCATTTGCGATTGGTCTCGCTGGGAGGAAAAGTAACTTGCTTCCAAAGATAGGGGGCGCAAGGGGTCTACTGGTGTGTCCAAAACAAGCGACCATGCAAACAGTGCACTGAACTACTCATTGCTTTTTAAAAAACGTTCTCAAGTTAAGCTAGAGGAGCCTACTCGGTGAATCAATCTAAAGAGAACTCAAAAAACGAAAAGAAGTTTAGATCATGGTTTAGAAGCTTTATTAAGTCAGCCGCCTGTAACCAACACCCGTCAGCCAAATGCGGGCCAGAATGGAGACTTTCTCTCTGTCCCAATGTTGTCTCTTCGTCCTGGTGCTTGGCAACCCAGGCAGACATTTTCTGAGGATGCGCTTCACGAATTGGCTGATTCTATCCTAGGGCTTTTTTATTAGTCCTATCGTGGTACGTGCTGCAGGTGAGGGTTGCTACGAGATTATTTCGGGAGAAAGGCGCTGGCGAGCAGCCCAAATCGCCAAGCTCGAAACGGTGCCGGTAGTCGTAAAAACCGTTTCCAAAAAAGTAGCTTTGGCCATTGCTTTTGATCGAAAATCTCCAACGCGAAGATTTAGATTGAAACCCCTTAGAACAGGCTCTGGGCGTCGAGCGTTTGATTCAAGAATGCCGAAAATGACTCATCAGCAAGCAGCAGAAGCTCTTGGTAAATCTCGGGCAGCAATTAGTAATTTACTAAGGCTGCTAAATTTACAAGTAGAGGTGCGTGCCTTGCTCAAAAGAAAAGGGGTAGTTCCCACTTTAGAGAGATGGAATGATGCGAAAGCTAATGTAGGGCTAATAGAGAGGTGGACTCATAGAACGAATTGAAGGCTTACAAGCCCAACTAGGATTATTCGCTTACTGACTGACGGACGAATTACGTACTTTAATGAATATGGGACTACAACCAAAAGAGGATCTTCTCGTTCAACGAAGAAAGTTATCAGTCCCACATCGGCTAGCCCTTTCCAGCTCTGAAAGCAAGGAGTCTAGTTAGAGTCTCGAACCTGCCAGCACTCAATAAGGGTAATACGACAGTCCAATAAGAGCTGCAAAAAGTAAGAGGTTTTCCCTGCGTCTCCCGGCTGTAGTCAACAAATCACTTGCGTTCTCTCCCGACGGATAAATTGGATCCCCGAAAAGTGTTTTTTCAGTATCTTTACTGTGTGTGGGAAGTCTCCTTTACTGCTGTTATAGTTAGACTTTGAATGAATACTGACGCTCGGGAGCGGACAGCAGCAAAAGGATTTCTTAACCATTAACATGGCAGAAAGAGAATTTCCGGACTAACATGAATTTCAGGAAGAATACATAAAGTACGAGTACGGGCTTGAAAGCGGGTTCACTTACGGAACTTGATGGCTAAGAACATGCTTGCTCCAAAGATTGATAGACTTGGTCTTCTCTCCCCTTAAACTATAGAAGAAGCTTAATTCGCATCGACCCTTTCCGTTACTCTTCTTATGGGCTAAAGGCAGAGGCTTGACTGACTTTTGGACTTCCTTACCAAAACTGTACTTCACCACCTGAACCCTACAATTTCCCCGAAATTGACTACCTCGAGTCTGGTACGATACAACTCTTGATCTTGAGGGGCGAACCTATTAGACATTAGACAGCAGAGTGATAGAACAAGACAGAGAAAAGACTGACTTCGAGCTGACATAACCCTGTACTAACAACAACTACTACCCGTGGTACCGCGTAACTTGAAGGAAAGAGATTAAATGTTCCTTCTTACATACGCAAAGAATTTCGATTCAAACCGTACTGGCTTGAATACCATCCCTTGCGTCACAGACCAAGAATAGAGGCTTGACCAAGCTTGGCACCTTTTCTTAGAGCCAATCCCGGGCTTCACCTTGACTGCTAACGGGAGCTCCCGGGCCTCTTTCCCCTTTGCACCCTCTTCTTTTCAGTAGAGAAAGCTATCGATGGTCACGAACCACGACCCGATCCTGAGGATCCTGAGGCAAGGTAAGGGTCCAGAGCTTCAGGCACAAAGAATGGATCTGAATCGTGTAAGGCTCTCAAGACAAGAAGAGTCATGTCATTGCCCGTATCGCCAGGATCACCCTCTTCTTTTGAGTATGCTTGTGCCCTGTCGTATTCTGTCCTTTCTTTTTCCTAATTGATCCACTTATGCCGGATATTAATTTCTGCGCAGCCCACTCAATCCGTCACGTCGAAGGGTCTGATAGTGGACTACGTCCGACGAGAGTGAAAGCCAAAGGAGCTGAAGTGACCCCTTAGGATCTCACTTTTGATGGGGAAGTGGAAATGTTAGAGCGTACTTTTTTCCCTAATTGGGTAAAGTTATGGCTTGATCATTTACATTGGTACCAAACGGTAGCTTCACAACCAGATGTGCGACTTCAGGATCTTTGTTGGTTCTTCTCCCGAGTCAGAAGCTCTCGAAGAAATGAGGGGGGTGATTGTTCAAACTATTTGTGATATCCTGTTTTTCAACACCGGCACCTCGATGCTTTCATCGATGGGTCTGATCAGAACGATTGGGTTCGGTCTTCGTCCGCTCTCACTTTACTTCTTTTAGTAGGGCGAGCTCAATTACATAGACCCTGGATCACTTGAATCTGAATCTCTTAGCCCTTGGTCTACCAAGCTACCTATCCCTATCGGTCTTAAAACCTCTTCTTACAGTCGTAGTCAAAAGTATCTGTCGGTCCCTCTTCGAAGAGTCGAGAAAGCCAAAGATAGCTCTCGTTGTCACTTCCTATTGAGCAACAAAAGAGCTTCCGTCTTCCCTTCGTACTTACGGTCTACCAAAACCAAAGGGGATTTCTCTTTCAATGAAATCAGAATGGGTTGCATCATATAGTGGATAAGAATTTGTTTCCATCCTAGCAATATCTTGGGCATCCCGGCATTCCTTAGGCTGTTAGCCAGAAATAGGGTGTGGGGAAGGTAGTAGCTGGAGTCTCTTTCCTGAAAGCTGAGAGCAGCTCAATCGACGAAGTAAGATGAGCCGATGGCAAAAGAGGAAATATCAGTCAGGGCTTTCCCAAATCAATCATTGGTCAGGAAATTCCTTCTAGTGGAATAAAGGGATTTTGAACAGCTTCTGGGAAAGGTAGTCAAGTCAGGAGGTTCTTTCCCAGTCACGGGGCTATACCAGCCACAGGCGAATTCGCAGTTTCAGCAGCGTAGCCTCTTCTCTCAGTTCCTCAACAGGCCAATAAACATAGATAGGGCTACGAGAAAGGTTTGTTAACAGCTTCAAGCAGCGACTCGACTAGCAGGAATGATAGACGGAGGAAAGGAATCAAAGTCAACGGCATTGTCGGGGGAAGAAAGAAAAAAGGACGAACCTGAAATCATGGATGAGAGAGTCGTTTTCCCGGGCTATTCTGTATTAGAGAAGTTCTACCCTGCCCCGGATCTCAAAGTCTATAGGATCAATCTCTTCGGGTGACGGGTTCCTGTACGAAAAAGGGAAGAGGCAAGCTAAACAAGCAATCAAGGAAGGAAGTCTTCAGCCAAGCCAATCTCTTAATAGACGCCATTCTCAGATCTTGATGTGACGGCAGGTGACAAGTCCAACAAGACCTTCTTTCACAAGCGATTCTCTTGTGTTCACTATTGAAAGAACAGGATCACTATGACCTTTGGCTCAAGGACTGGCCTTCTCTTCTTTTCTTACTTTGTCCCCTTGATTTGATTTAATGATAAGGGGGATTCTTCAGGAAACGAATCTGGTACAATCTTGACACATAAGGAAGATTGAGCATAATAGAATAGAGTCCCAAAATAGCATATCGTAATTGCCGTGCGCAAGGTTCTTGACTCGCATCAGGAGAAAATACTTCTTTTTAGGGGCTAGGGCTAGCATGATCTTTAGTAGACTTTACACTCCTCAATCAGGAAAGATAACGAAAGGACTCCATGGATTGGCTACTCGATAACCTGGATTCACTCCTCTATCCTATTAAGGAAGAGGTCGGCGGAACCTATTTAATAAGAAAGAAGAAGCAGAAACTTCTTTTAACCCTTTACAAATCTGAGTCAGAAGGATTTTAAGTTAAAGTTCCTTTTTAGCACATGTTCGGACACCTGAAAGGTCAGACCATGCCCTCCTTTTCCATATCAAAATGCAATCCATTCTTTATCTTTACAGACAAGCTTACTTAAGTAGAAAGCTAGGGTTCTGAAGACGGTGACCTTGAATCTGGCCTATCTTACCAATCTGCCTATAGAAGAGTTCACTTTCTCTTATCTTAACCAAAACCCCATGGCGTTGCTTTGCTCCTTTCCATTGATTTAAAGCTCCAGCGTGAACAGCAATAGCATATTCTGCCTTCGGTCCTCCGGGTAGGGTTACTTTTCATTCCGGTGATTTTTTTTCCCTTGCTTTTAAGCCAAACCTCACATCTAACTGTAAGTGCTATTACATTATTGATATTCCTTCTTTTCCTATTCCTTTGGTTTGGCTATGCGCAATCAACTGTTGAGATGGAAAAAAGTCTTCTTGCCTTACCACTCTGTGCTCCTTCTTTCAGGCATATTAGTCAATCAGGTGAATCCCGAACAGCGTAGTTCGATAGTAACCTAAAGGGCATGCTTTATTGAAAATGAAAAAGCCATTCTAATGCAGGGGTGCCATCTTCTACTACTATTGAATGAATCGAATTCACTGTAGCAAATGAACCCCTTTTACAATCGTACTTGAGTTGACTATCCTTTAGCAAGGACAATCACTCCGAAAGCCTTCTTCCTTTAGTCATGGGTTCACCCAGCTTAACGTAAGGGCGAGGAGCAAAGACAACAGATAGCAGCACCAGCACTCTTCCTTGGCTTGCGGGCGAAAGAGCAGGCATGCGAGGCCTGGGAGAATGTTGTTCTTTCTTTACCCGATACCTAAGTCGGGAGACAGGGCGCCAGAACCCGGCGATTTTGGCTTTCTTTGAATCAAATCCTCATCCGTTTTCACCAACGGTAACTGAATCATTCGTGTCAACGAGAAAGTGAAAGTGGAAGGACGATCAATGGCAACTACTGAAAAGAACACAATAGCATCGCCTTAGACAAGCGCTTCCAGCAACCTTAAGAATACGACGGCTGCTTTCCTAGACAAAGGCTATTCTTCTTTCTCTTCGACCACGGCTTAATGACTTTCATTCTTCGCTTTTAAGCTCACGACTTCTTTGACGTCAGCATTTAGTAAAAGAACCGAGAGCTCTTTCAAAGTATAGCAGGTGGAATCGATACAATAGTAAGCATCTCATGTAACAGAGTTGTGATCACACCCAATAGGGTGGTAGTCAATCAACCATATCTTTTGCTTTTGGTTATACACCCATCTATATATGGGTTAGTCATTAATCTGTTACAAGATTAAGGGCATGTCGCCGCATCGGAGCAGTTAGGGAAATTTCTTCTGATGATATTGGAGGGGATGTTAAGGAGGATGGGTTGTGCCCGGTTTTCGGGACCTGTGTTCGTGATCGGGCGTGTGGGGACTAGTTGGACGTATTCTATATAGAAATAGAAGGCACTGCACCTGGGATCTCTTTCAAAGGAAGGCCAAACCAACCCATGAAGTAAGAAGTAAGCATGGGCCCTTCCCTTCTAAGCGCTTTACGGAAAGTCTGGAGGAAGAGTCAGCTGTGGCACTCGCCCTTGCCATTGAGTCAGCGCTTTCAGTAAGAGTCAGCCAGGTGCCTAAGAAAGGTCATCTACTGCCGATGGAGTAAGCGCTAAGGAGCTCATCCCGAGTCTTTGTACTTGCCCAAAGCTACTGCGGATCGAACTGTTTACTTATCTTTCTTTCCGGATTGATGAGAAACCCTTGCTTGAAGCTTGCATTCAGGAAAGTCTGTCTCCGGTCTTTAGCCAATTCCAGTTCAATCGGGACAAGGCAGTTCTATGATCCGAGCCGAGGGAAAAAGCTAGAAGGCAAGGCTTCAATGAGCTATAAGGCTGAAAGCAGTACCAAACCAAGGAAGGAATCAGAGTAAACAAGATCAGCCCTTCCAAATGGAATGGTAAATATCAGATCTGGATTAGATCAATGAATAGGAATAGATGAATTCTAAGCTGAATTGAGTTACGTTCTTCTACCCGAGGAAATTCGACTAGTGAAATGCCCCGTTAGAGTGAGGGGAATGGAGAGAGCCCTTAGCTTAGGGGAATCCGGTTGGATCGAACGAAAAGCAGAAGTAAGAATTCCGCGATGGGATTGAACTTGAACGAGCAAGGATTGGTTCGCCAGTATTTAGTACGCATCGCATTCAGCTTTGGCTCTAAGTGCTATAGGAACTTCCTTTCAGAAGGACTGAGTCGGAATCCAGATTGTTTGGAATCGAACTATAAGGCTCAGGCAGGTACGGCATGATTGGGTTAGCTAGACTAATTGCGCCGAATAGAATAAGTTGTTCTAGTCGCATTGGTTCATGACTTAGTAGCTGGAGCTGCCTATGGTTGACTTGATCTTTTAGAACCTAATTCCACTGTCCCTTCAAGGGAAGTATCAACCAATGATCCCGGTGTATTTGACTTTTGAATCTGTCTTTGCTTTCGGGCATTCAGCTTTTGTTTGGATCTATATCTCAGGGCATGAAAGTCAGAAAGAAGGAAAGGACTGAATACGCTGCTATTGGTCTACCGCGTAAGGATTTTCACTCTCAAAGCAAGCAAGGGAAGTGCACGCTAACTAATGGCAAGGGCCGGAGATAGAGAGTGATGAAGGGGGAATTGCATTGTCTTCTTTCAGCCTATTCTAACATTCTCGATAGCCAGATAGTGAAGTTCGAAGGGGAAGGAAGACTAAACCTAGTGCCAAGCTAAAGGCTAGAGGAAGAACAGTCGACTCAAAAGGAGCCATTCTCGTTTGAACAAGAGCAAAAACAGCTGATGAAAGAAGAGTGACTGATTCAACAAGAGAAAGAAGAGCTAGCGACTCTAACGAATCTAATGCTGCCCACTCAAGCTAAAAGCTAGTCGAATCCTACTGCCCTTACTAAACTCTCTTTAGATCGGTACCCTCGGGTCGGGAGAAAGAGTAAGAACAAAAGACCTAAGACTGCCTATTCCTTTTGGTCGCAGCTAACCATGAGTGAACAGTCGACGAGAGAAAGAACTGCTTCTTTTCTTCAACAAAAGACAAGACCGCCATGCGGCATTCTTCTTTTTATCCCGGGAGAAGAAGGAAAGGCTATCCATAATCTTTGATTGCATACCCATGAGCTAAAAGAGTTGATGAGCTCAAGTAGAAAGAGAGAGAACGTAATAGGAAGTCCTGAGGAGCTCTGGTGCCCTTTAAGACTGAAACTGATGGTTAGCATTGGGTGATTTATCAATGCTAAAGTAGTTGAGGAGCTTCCGTAGTTCTAGTTAGGAGCTTAGTTGCTAAAAGCTGTTATTAGTTCCTACTTCCTTTAAGAAGAGGAAATCCGTCTATCTACGGTGAAGCATCCTCTGTTGCCCCGGGGCGCCATCTATTGGGAATATGACGATGCCCGCCGGGTCTGATTCACCCATCGAGGCATCCACAGCCCGGGTTCCAGGCGAAACCACTCATCAACCTACCGAGGTCATGAACCAGGCGGGGACCTCTAATCCTGAGCAGGTGGTTGAAACTCAAGTCCCAACGTCATCCACTTCGTTGAGTGGCGGACGGGTTGAGAAATGGTTATATCCTTTTCTAGTTCCCAATCAGGACCAGGATGTCGAGCAACCTCGTGCCTCTGAAGAACCAACTGAAATCATGAACCAGGCAGCGCCCCAAGGGGTTGCTCAACCCGTACCGCAGCCTGTAGCTGCACCGGGGCCCGCTGAACACACTTATGATGAAGTGAAAGAGAGGATCGGTAATTATCTGAACTCCTTTCGGAGGATAAGAGCTCCCTCCCATTTAATTGATAGTACTTGTATTGAACTTGACCTGGATAATGCGGGCTAAAATAATCGATGAAATAAAAAGTCTAATGGAAGACCAGATAAGGCCCAATTCGGCCCAAGATGCTAAAGCGAAGATGAACCATGAATATAGATTTATGGGAGAAGGGGGAGAGACGTTGGTCAACGGGAACTACATTTTTTGGGCTTGATGGAGAGGTTGAACCGGATATGTAGGCAAGTCCAATCCCAGAGTTGGACCCCAGCCCCGCAGGTGTATAAGCATGAAGTGAAGATGAAGTAAGCATGTCCGCAAAGACTACTCGCTCGCGGTAGACTTTGCTAGCTTTATTGCTGGCTCTAAGCCTACCTCCTTGCTACACAGTCAAGCTAAGCTAAAAGAGATGAATTCTCCGAAAGGGACCTATCAACGTTTAATTATGTCCATCGATCGAGAAAATGCAGGACATAACATAAGAGTAACGTGTGTGGAAGAGTGTCAACTTAACAATTACAATACATAAGGGTGGAACGTTGATACCCCTATAGAGAGGGCGGTGAAGCTTTGGTAGAAAGGTAAGAGAAAGCCGCTTCCTAAGTCACTCAGGTATGGCTTTGGTTAAGTAAATTGACTCCATCTTCATCAATAGCCGACGGTAGGCATAATCTGCGTGATTAAAGTCTTTCGTGCATCACTGAGGTGATGCTCTTCGCAAGATCCTTTTTTCAAATTACTAGCGGGTCTCGTTCTGCCGTTTTTCAAGGTGTAATAAGTCTTATCTAGCGTCATCCTAAGATCTCGATCCACGGCTTAGTAATCCGCAGACACTTCATACGAAGCCGAATCCTGCTGAATCAGGAGAATCCACTGATCCAGATAGGTGAGGGAAAAGCAGAGGGAATTCAGAAGACCGGTTTACTAAGCTTTTTCAGCAGGACAAAAAAGTGGAATCGACTTCTATTTATGCCTTTTCTTGCATCGTTCAGAGCGCCAGCCAAATGCATGACCCAGTGGTGGTCTTCTTCTACCTCAGTGATGTACATCATGTGCTCATCTATCAGGGAATGATTCTCGAAGAAAACCACGAATCACCAGAACAGAGATGGAAGAGTTCCGTTCCCGACGATTCAAATAGCTGAAATAATGGCCTCTGAGACTATGTGGTATCAGAGCGATTCGAGATCAATCAGAGGTGTGCCTGTGAGTGTGGGAGACTCGTTAAAAGAAACTCTTAAAGATGCTTGGTGGAAAAAGGAAATTGATTCGTTTTTTTCATTCCGATTTGTCAGAAACTTGCGCCTTGAGTATGGACGCGTATGGAAGCCTTCCCGCAACTCTTTCAGTAAGACTCCAATCAATTCTATCAGTCAGGGCCATATGCTTTTCTTTGACTTTTTCTATCCCGGTAGTCAGCGCGTGGGCCAGTAGCCCTCTCTTCTCAGGCCTAAGATTGATGAGTAAAGACAATCGTATCAGCCATTGAGTCCGCGCCTAATCCATCACCCGAAGCAAGATCTTATTATGATAAGGGCAAGGCAGATATTGAATTAACGGAGGAAGGGGCCTTGGCTCTGGGTAAGGTGGATTGGTTTAGGGTTAGTAAGAGGTACGTTATATTAAAGAAAGGGCTTTTTAAGATAAGAGAGGAAGAAAGAAAAGAAACCTCCCCCAATTCGCTGGAGGATCTCAAAGGGTCCTATATACCTAGGAGCTAGTTTCCCTTTCTGCCCAAACCTAAATACTCCCGGGTCACCTTCAAAAAGACTCTCTCTCCTACTTGAAAGTCTAAAGGCCTCCTACGTCTATCTGCATAACTCTTCTGTCTACTCTGGGCCGTTAACAACCTACTCCTAATGAGTCTGACCTTCTCAGCGGTCTCCTGGATCAATTCTGGTCCAACTAAACTACTCTCACCTACCTCGGCCCAACACACGGGTGACCTACATGGCCTACCGTAGAGTGCCTCATGCGGCGCCATACCTATGCTAGATTGGTAACTGTTGTTATAGGCAAACTCCACTAGAGGTCAATGGTCACTCCAACTACCCTTAAAATCTAGCACACATGCCCTCAACATATCTTCTAAAATCTGGATTACTCTCTCCGACTGCCCCTCGGTTTGAGGCTGAAAAGCCGTACTAAAGTTCAATTGGGTTCCCAAAGCCTTCTGTAGGCTCTGCCAAAACTGGGATGTAAACCTAGGGTCTCGGTCCGATATGATGGACACCGGCACACCATGAAGTCTAACTATCTCACTAATATACAACTTACTTAAAAAAGGGTCTGTAGTTCTAATTGCGGGCCGACTTGGTTAGTCTATCTACTATTACCCATATGGCATTCTTGCCTTGGGAGGTCCTAGGTAAGCCAGTCACAAAATCCATAGTGACATGGTCCCACTTCCATTCTGCTACGGGTAAGGGTTTGTTAAAACCAGCAGGCCTTTGGTGCTCGGCCTTCACTTGCTGGCAGGTCAGACATCTAGACACATATGAGGCTATATCTTTCTTCATCCCTCTCCACCAAAATTGCCGCTGTAAATCGCGGTACATCTTCGTACTACCTGGATGGATTGTATATCTAGAGCGGTGCGCATCGCTCAACACCGCTTCTCTAACCTTTGGGTCTCTAGGTACACACAATCTACCCATAAATCTAAGTGAGCCATCCGGGCTCAAGGTCCAACCTTCTAATGCCTCACCACTAGCTATCTTAGTTCTAATCTCCCCTAGTTACTCATCACTAGATTGGGCTTCTATCACTCTCTGGACTAACAAAGGCTGTACTACTAGGTTACAAATCATGGGTTCTTCACCATCCCTATCTATATGTAGGTCATACTCTCCTAAGGTCTCTATCATCCTCCATTTATCTATTGCTAAACTAGCCATCCCTCCTTGGGACTTACGACTCAAGGCATCGGCCACTACATTGGCCTTTCCGGGGTGATAATGAAGGGTGAAATCATAGTCTTTTAGGAATTCCATCCATCTCCTCTGCCTCATGTTCAGGTCCTTCTGGGGGAAGATGTACTTCAGATTCTTATGATCTGAATGCACCTCAAAAGTGGTTCCATATAAGTAATGCCTCCAGAAAAACTGAAACTATTTAAGTCTCCAGAAAAAAGGGGGGGTGAAAGAGATAGATAGAGTCTCATCCAGGACAGGAAATGCCATGATGAGGTAAATAGACCTATTCCCTAATGGAGTCTCCCAGGTAAGTTTTTCCCCTCACATGTCCTCGTTGGCACAAATCTTATCCGTGTCTTACCTTGTCTATGTATTGGAAATACCATTTTTTGGGCCATAGTGCCCATTACGGAACAACAAACAGTAATAGCCGGACTCTTACTCCTTATTAGACATGAAAGAAAGGATAGAAAGCTCCATTCATCTAGGGGGAACTTCTATCGACGTTCATTCGACTACAGAAAGAATAGTCAGCGAAGCCGTCAACGAAGTGAGAGGCGAGAGCATGACAGATAAGGTGGAAGCGGAATCGGTCAAGACGAAAAAAATCCCCTTTGTTTGAATCCCGTGTTCTCCTAACTTTCGCTTT
Organism: Trichilia minutiflora; assembly: GCA_035590515.1. NCBI lineage: Eukaryota > Viridiplantae > Streptophyta > Magnoliopsida > Sapindales > Meliaceae > Trichilia > Trichilia minutiflora. The sequence goes on from JAVXUL010135352.1 coordinate 27,039, forward strand.
GCTTTCTCTTGAGCCCGCATTTCGTCTTTTTTAAGATCTTTAGAGGTGAACCCACATAGTGGAGCCTTCGTGTACTGTACCCATTTCAGTGGTTGAGTTTCGCACCCCCGTCACCGTCATCCTCCTCTTCTTTTTGGAAAGTCTCATCAAAAAGAGTCATCAGAAAGAAGCTAGCCCAGCATTGATTTTGGTGTGGGTGGGCTATGATGCCCCAACGGATGGATCTCCATCAACATGGGACTTTTCCGAGGGAATAAGGATCAATGTCTGGTCGAACCGAGCTTCCTTCTCTCTCTTTTGCTTCCCCACCTGTGACTGAAGCTTCCACATGAGCTTGACTTTCCGAGATGAATAGACCGAAAGTTCTACTTTTTGGGAGGGACAAACAAAAGGAAGCGCAGCAACCTTGTTTGATCAGTCCTTAAATCCTTTCCTCTTCTCTTGATCAAATGCAGTTCAATCCTTTGACGATCTCCGATTGATCTATCATGAACTACAGACCCTTCATCAGTCTACTACGGACTCTCCTACTGCTTTCGTGGCGACAACTGATCAGCCTTCATCCAATCGGGGTCCTTACACCAATGCTCTGCGTCGAGATCGATCTTACCAAACTCCTCAGGCATGGCCAGCACAAAGTGCAAATGGAAAGTGCAACCCCACTCATCTACTTTATTGTCATCTAAACATTTCTCACTTGGAATCCGCTTTCTTTACTTGCAAAGAAAGGACATGCAAGTTTTCCTCTTTTTCTCTCGGCCAGAAGATAATCGTGGACAATATATTCTTGATACATTTGCGGAGGCTCGATCTAAAGGCTCGCGATAGAATAAATCTAAATCAAATTGTAAAAACCCAGGATTTCAACCCCCGATCAATACATCCCTACCGTGGAGGCTTTAGGAACTCCCAGCCGATCTTCGAGCTTTCCAGCAGGTTTTTGAACTCTTCTAACTCTCATTCCTAATTTCTTCCCTCTTGCCTCTTTCGTCATTCTGCTAAGGCTTAAAGATTGCCTTGCAGCAAGTTGAGTTGAGGACGATATAGTATATGGGAATTGCGTCACGAGAGCAAGAGAGATTTGTGGTTCAACGAAGAAATGTTTGCTTTGCTACGAAGAGCTTCCTTGGGCGGGAAACGAAGAAAAAATCAAGATGAGAAGAAAAATTGAGAAAGAAAGGCCGACGTCCATTATCGAAAGCTGAGTACTCTCGGGCCGACTATCATGAACGAAGTGAGGGAAGGAGTTCGGATTGGATCCCTTAGGAGAGAGACGGAAGGTCTTAAGAAAAGGAACCCGGGTCTTTTAACCTATCGTCTCATCTTGGTACGCGCCTTCTGTTAGCAGCTCCGAGAATCTTTCCCGCTCAAGCGTAATGCCTGGCCAAAGTCCTTTCCCGAAAGCACAGAGATGGGGTTCGCTACTCCCAATAGACGCGGAGGAATTTTTGATTGGATTGAGACGATAAGGAAGTGATTGGAGATCAGAAGGGCAGGAAATAGATGTCGTGGAGACATACGGGGGGGTAGGGGGCAGGAAAAAGAGCAGTGGACTTTTTTTCATCTCTCAGTATGCTCTCTTGGCTTTCTTTTTTTATGGAAGCTTGCCAAAAGATTTGAATAAAAGAATCCAGATTTGACATCTGTCCTTGCTTATTAGATGAGGTCAAGTTCTGAGGATCTGTTCTCGTACTCTATTCCCAATACCAAAGTGCTTGCACCGATCCCTACGCGCGAGTTACCTCAGTAGCGTCTTGTGGTCATTTTTCGGATGAAGGAGAATCGTCGGCATTTCATTTCCTTTTTATGTAAATATGGCTTTTTCAGGAACGCCATTTCCCTGTCCCAATGGTCGCCTTCTTTTGTCTTTTCCCTATATGTCTTTATCCCTAAAGGGCAACAAATGATATGAGTGCTTTTTTGACTGGGGCTCTATTCGAGCTTGCCTACGTACCTTCCGACAGGATCAAGTCATTCGTAGTTCGAAAAGGATCTATAGATGCGAAGAAAGGAAAAATGGAAAAGATAACTTGCTCGAACTGTCACCAAAAACCTTCCCCTCACTAGCCAAACCCCAAAAAAATTACAAAGCGAGATCTTTATTATATATGGCATCCATAATGCGCCTATACGGAACGCTGCGATGTGTGCCATAGTTTTCCATTAGCTTTACATATTTTTTATACGTGGACTCAGACAAAGGGGTTCCGCTTGGAAAGAATAATAGTCCCCTTATCTGATGTCTCTTCTCCAAAATCTTTTCTTTCGAATAACCATCGGACAAGAGAGCTTGCTCGATCTTTCGTTCAATCATCAATTGTTTCTCAACAATTGAATCCTGTACTTCCAAGCTGTAACCCCTTCCGAGTGAATTGATTCTTAAACGATCGCCAAGTTCTTGACGCCGAATTTCGTCTGAGAGATCCTCAGGATCAACAGGGGCAACAGGCTCGTGGGGAGCGGGGTCTGGTGCTTGTGGTTGGTTTACGCTGGCTTCCGAGCTTGATGCTCCCGAAGACCCAGAAGAATTCATACAATTGCCGAGAAAAGGCGCGGCTTCGCCACTGAGGAGGGCCCTCGCGGCAAATCCAAGGACCAAGGCCAGACCCACAGGGCATCCCATTTTTATCATTAATAAAGATAGGGCCCGCGCCCCCCTACAGATAAACTTATCTTCCAAAAGAGTGCCTGAAAAAGGCCAATGGAGCCCATTTTCAGACAAAGACAATAGGACACAGTCAGTAATACTAATACCATAGAAATTCGAATGAAAATTCTAGCCTGCATATTCGTGTAGAAGAATTTTGTGAAATAAGTGAATTTATCCATTCTTCCGGTCATGCCTTTTCTTCTTTACTTGCTAGATTCGTCCTAAGGTTTTTCTGCTTTGTCATTTGGAGGAAAAACTCTATTTTTTTTATCTTCGAAGTCAATCTATTCAACGAATCGTTTTCTTCTCAAAATATCTTTTTTTCATATTTCTGGTCTTTCGCATTCTCTTTATCCTCTTCCATAATATAGAAATTCTTTTTGCCGGGCATACCATCTTTGGTATTCTTCCTTCTGACATTGCCCTTCTCGAGGGCTATTTGAATAGAGCCAATCAAGACCCAGAATGGGTCCAGTATGTTCGGACAACATTACAAAATACGCCTCCACCTTATTTGGATGTAGTTTTTCGTTCTTGTTTAAATATTGAAATGTGCTCTTCCACCAAAGAACAAATGATTCAAATTTACATCTTTCTCTTCTACGGTAGGGAGAATCATTTATTTTTCCTTCGTGATTTCGGTAAACCAATGCATGAGCTGAGGCTCCCCCATGTCCCGCCGACCCTCCGAAAAAGTAAGGTCGTAAAACGGCTCATAGGGAGTCAGAAGCAAGCAGAAGCAGAGTCAAAGGTAACATATAGCGCCCCCACTGGATCGCCCTTACTAGTCATATCATATTGGTATGTATCTACTAGCCCGGATATCGATATGTTACTGAAGCTAGTGGAACTACGTGAAGGAAAGCTGACCTTGTCCCCCGGAGTGAACGCATATTAATTAGGGAGTTGAAGAACGTAAACAAGTGGTAAAATAGAAAAAGGAAGGTGTAGTCGGAATCAATGCCCTCCGATTTTGAGCTAATGCCAGATCTTCCTCAATAGGCACTTCTACCTGGCTAAGGGAAGCAAGAAAAGTTAGCTAACGCGCAACGGCTTTAGCGCTAGCGTTAATTCCGTTGCTTGTTGAGTCTTTCCCATCCGTTGCTTGTTGAGTCTTTCCCAATAAGGAGGATATAAGAGCTGTTAAAACGAAGAATTGACGCCATAGATGAAAGGTTCCATGGTTGCTATCTTTTTAACAAGAGTGGTTTGGATACCCTCTCGTCACTTGCTTGATGGGAGACGACAACGGAAAAGACAGAGGCAAGGTAATACTATATATATATAATGATATATGAATAAGGGAAGTGAAAACTCCACCTTCGTATGGACTGGGAAGAACGGTAACTTATTTCCTTTGGCGAGAACCATAGAGATCAATCACCTCATACATAACATAAGACGACATTACACGAGTTGCTGAGAGGGCACCCCCCCTTAGGACAGACTCGCTCGCTAGCAACCGTCGTGACGAGACGAAGGGATCAATGTACCCAAAACCGGCCTTGGATTTGAAGATGGGAAGAATTGTCACCTAGAAAGCGAATGTTCATCCTCTTTTTTAGCAAGTACTGTAGGACGATGGAGGCGATTCATGACGAGCGGTCACAGTCGTGCGTGACTCTAACACTATAGGAAAAAGAGTGTTACAAACTACATATTCGCTTTCCTTTGCCCAAAGCTAGCTTTGAAAGTGGAACCCGGCCCGAAAGCAAGAGAAAGAATTAGTTGACCTATGGAACTGGAGTAGCGGAACTAGCACGACGAACAATGCTCGGCACTCTGTCAAGTGAGCCCTCTCATTCTCTAGTTGCCCGTTGCATTCTTAGCTCAATACACCCTTTCACCACCTTCTCAAGCTAATGAAGGCCCTTACAGAACAACTACTGCGAGAGCCTTTCCTTCCCTTCCTGAGGTACTCTTTTCCCTACTAATTGCTTAAGTGATGATATGATGCCGGAACCCCTTTTGCTTCGGCTGTGTTGAAGAGTTTGGTTGTCTTTTCGACCTGACCCGACCTATCAAGCTTTCTGATAGCTGTCTGCCCTGTGTAACGCTCCGGAAGGGTTCAATCCTTTGAGCTCGTGTCTCTTGGGATATTCTCATATAAGAGGAGTAGGGGGCATAAGTGAGAAATTCCGTTTCGGAAAATAGAACATTGTAAAAGAATAAGGCATAAGACCCGTATTGAGGTTTCCCTTGAGATGTTGAACTTCGAGTCTCGTCTTTGACTTAGACAATCCGTCAGCTGGGTTCGTGAAGAGAGCATAGAAGTACCTCGCCCCCTCGAGTAGAAGAACCACTTTTTTAAGGCGTTTACCTCAAAAGACAGTCAATCCACCTTTGCTTTGGGGCTTTCTTGTTCTTCCTTCTATGGCTACTTCACGTCAGTGCAAAGGAACTCTTATTCTTCCACATCTTTTCCAGCTGACATAGGGGAACTCTTAAGTGTGGTCAAGGAAAGAGGACTCTTAAAAGGATGTCGACGCTGTGCCCTGTATGAACTTTGCTACAGCTTCATTCTTCGATAGAGCGATCACATCTGTAATGTATAAGCAGGGATTAAGAGCAAAAAGGAGTTCTCCGCTAAGATCCTTTGAAGGAGGCAAGCCCGTGGGGTATGAGACGATAGCCTAACCACCCTCCCGACTAGTCTTATAATATATCCGAGACTAGGGTCCCCTTGGGGTTCTTTGAAAGAGAGTTCTGACTTTGATTCTTCTTTTTTGGTACCAGTGGATTGTGGTTACTGCTCCGCAGAGCAGCTAAGTCGGAGTTCTGTACCGATGAGTGAAATAAGTCCTTCCTATTCGAGTCTGTCTGCGGATTCTATGACCTAAGACAGGTAAGGGAAATCTCATTTCAAGACTGAGTTTATTGGATTCTAGAATTCCTCTTAAGCGCCTTAACCCATTATAAGTCATAGGCCGAGTAAGCGGAATGGGTAAGAGTCCCCTCCTCTTTTTTGCTGGATCGATACTCTTCCTACTCATATATAGCCCTGAGATGTTAATAAGAGAATAGCCCGACTCTCTTCCGGGTCAGTCTTCCCCTTGACTGTCAAGCTGATATTAACAGGTCTCCCCCTACATGGTTATCGGCTAAATGAAGGGGATACCCCGAGAAACTAAAAGTTCTAATAGGCAATAGGCCTTGTCCTCTTCTATTCCCGCGGGAAAGGGACTAATTGAATTTCATTCTTGTCTGCTGCTAAGATAATTCTTCTTCCTCATTCGACGCTTCTGATTCAATAATAATTCCTGAAAACAGGGAATTCACTGAACTAGTCTCCCTTGAGTACCCCCTCGGGAATGGGGGCATCTAAACCTTGCCCTTTTCCATCGCCTAAGTTGTGAGGGATCTCTCTTGATACTCTGCCAGGTGTTGACCAGCTTGTGGCCTACCGCGGGTGGTGAACCGGATAGAAGAATGACCGTAGATAAAAGCACTTTTGCTTCAAAATAGAAGGAGCACAGCACCCTAACTTCAACAGGGTAGGCTTTTACCTCAAGCTTTAGCGGTCCCCCTCTAACACATGCTCTTGGATTTCTTTTATGGTCTCAACGAAGGAAAAAAGAAATGAAACAATTCTCTATATACAAATTCTATTTCTATAGAAAGTTGTTTTTTGGAACATAAGTAAGGCGCCCTAGTACAGAAATTCTTTTGATTTCATTTTCTTCTTCTATTCCATCACTAAGTTACTCACTTAATCTCAAATCTCTCTCGACGCCGAGACCCCAGGGGATTACACTTGCTAGCGGGGTACAGTCTTAGATGTTTTGCGGACTCTATCCTTACTGGGTTAGCTTACTCACTCTCAAGACCGGTTATAGGTTAGAGCGCTGTCTGGCTGGTTAGAACGTAGTCTTACTCTAGACTTTGAATATCCCAGGGGACTGAAAAGAGCTACTATCACCAGGAAACCTTTTCCGACAGACTGCTCGAATGGACAGACTCATTAATAGAAGTGCAACCTCATCACCGGACTAACTGCCTCCCGTTTCCCGAGAGACTGATTTTGTATGGGCTTATTCCTATTTCTCATTAGTTTTGCCCTAGACAGATCATTTCGGAAAGCTTTTCTTGCTAATCAGGTGCTATCATCGTATTCTAATGACGTCTGCCTTTCTGCTTGAAAGGAAAACTTTCAAAAGGTCCCCGAGGAGCAAATGAGAAGTTGGGTCGGCATCAATGATATGGAAAGTTGCTGGGATCCTAATCTTCCCACGCAAGTACAAGATAGCCGAGGGTGGTCTACGATCAGGGGAATCAAAGAAATTCCATCGCTCCAACCAACAAGCTAAACCTCATTGCCGGATGACAGGACGGTAGCAGATCCTTTCCTCGGGGGGAGCCTCTATATCCTTTTCCAAAAAAGATTCTCCAGTTGCTTCTTTACTTCGGCTCTGGATTTTTGGGCATGGGGATCACCGCGGGGATAAGGAAACCCTTGGTCCTATAGAAAAGATAAGTATGGGCCAGTGGGAGATTGAGAGAGATGATTCAATGGCGGGGGAACTCCTGTCATCTTTATAGTTCTTGAATCTAGCTTTCTCCTCTCACTTCCTCTCTCGAAGAGTGCTTACAGCCAGCGCTACAGTCGCAGACCCAGCTCCTCAATTTAGAGTTGACCCAGCAACTCTTCTCTCACACGGAAAAAGGAAATCCCTTCCTTACCTTTCTAGACCCGTTCAATGTAGATGCAGCCCCACTCCTTTTCGTCCTACGGTTCTTACACATACACACCTTTCGGGACATCATTCGTAAACTTTATTTACGCTTCTTCCGAAGAACTCAAAAATCTATGACTGCAAATCCGAATTTCTGCTGTCGACGAAAGGAGGCCTAGCCCGAGAAAACTTTAGTATAGCTTTTCTTACGGAAGATGGAGAGCCATTTCTTTAGAGAAGGTGGTCATCCGGATAGTTCTACTCTAGTATATAGTTCTACTCTAGTATATAGTTCCACTCTAGTATATGAAACTCTCCCCCCAGGCAGAGGAAAATAAAACACATCCTAACGACACCGCGACGACCATGATCTTTCGTCGTTTTTGATCCCTTTCTTTTCTCGAGTAAAAGGACGATTAGGCCACTGGCGGGTCATCTTGCGCCTGGAACAGAAAGATAGATAGGATAGGATAAGCGGGGGGTACGTAGGAAAAAAATCCTGCCACTAAGAAAGATTTCGAACCCATAGAAGTGGTCTTCGCCAGAGAAGGATTCCTAGCTACAGAAAGAGCTAAAGACATGTCCAATTCCAGCTCCCGAAAGACTGAATCTTGCTGCTCCTAGAAGTTGAGCTCATTCATTCAGACGTCCGTCTTCCGCTGCACGGAAAGTGGAAACTCCTATATCTCTTTCAGATCCTTAGTTCCACTCGGGCCTGGTGAGAAAGAAAAACCTTATGCTTCCTTCTCCTAAACTAAAGCTAGACTCTGCCCCTAACAATTTATCTCCTGCTTCGGTCAAGCCTCGCTGGACTGGGAAAAAAGAATAGATTTCAAAATGGTAGCCAGATAGAACTGTGAAACGACGTCCAGCCAAGGAAGAGTCGACCTGAACTATCAAAATTGAGAAAACCCGGGGATTTTTCGACATTTTGTTCACGCGTCCTCTCTTTTCGGAAAAGGAAAGTCCTTCTAGGAAAGCAATCGGGCAAGAGCCGACTCTAAAACCTCTTCTATGGCCTATAAAAAACGTTACTTTGGACGACTTTTGGGAAATATATAGAAATATAAATCAGGATGGGATGGATAAAAGCTTCTTTCAAGACGTTTTCTCAGAGAATTCGTCCGCCCGTAGGACTCAGAGCAAGAAGTTCCCTCGAAGTAAGCTAGTAGATTTTCTAGTTGTCAAGGTTTTACCAAGATTGACCATACTGTATTGGTAGCTCTTGGGAGGAAACCTTCTTACAAGATAAGGTAAGGTATGATGCAAGATAAGGTAAGGTATGATGACTACTGAACCAGCAAAGCCTCTTCTTGCTGTCGCTGCGCTTTAGAGATAACCATTTTCTGCTAGGTTTTCTTGATCTTTTTATGTCTCAGTGGTGGGGGCAAGTTGACTCAAGATCGGATGAAAGGATCGCAGGTGATCTAACGAGGAGGATTGCGATTCACTGGTAGAAATTTTCGAATAGTAGTAAGTAAGAGGTTCTCGATAGAAATTCTTTCTTTCATCTCAAGCTAGCCCCTTTTTAAGCTGAACCCGCATTTCTCTAATCGAAAGTAAAGATGGCCATGGCCCTTCTGCGCTACGTGTCTACCCAGTTGAGTCATTTGTTTATCCACTCAGTGTTGGTAAGGCTTCCCCGCTTATTTCGTTTTAGTGAAGCCTCACTTGATCTCGTCTTTATTCTCCAACTTCCGTTTTCTTCTTTTATTTCTATTTAGCAGCCTCTTCGTTTCGTTTGTAGTTTCGAGCTATCCGAGATGCTTCACCGATTACTTCGGCTTAAGCCCCTCCACTAAGGGTTACATGCCATCGGTACAACCCGGCCTAGAACCCGTTCTTCTCTCTCCAACTGCTAGGAACTTAAAACAAAGCAAAGCCTACTAAGCTAAGCTCTTTATAGCCTATCCCAACAGTGGATTCCGTGCATGAATGTAAAGCCATCCCCAGATACCACCAACTTGGTTCTTGTTATCTTCTTCTGCGTGAAAGACAAGGTCTGAGTTCACTTTCTATTGAGCCTACTCCTTCCTATTATATACGCAATCGTTCACTTTCTATTGACTATTGAGCCTACCCCTTCTATTATATACGCAATCTCGGAATAGTCAAACCTGGGACCCCTTCTAGCTAGCCAAGCCTTTGTAACCAAAATCTCTATGCGTTCATTCCGGCTCCTGTCGCTACGCCTGTCCCATCAACCGATCGACCTCCTGTTTATTTCTAGGAGAATGGTACTTCCTGACTCAAACCTTCCACCTCGTAAGAAGATCCAGTCCCTACTACTGATCATTTAGACCTTACCATTGCTCTTCGTAAAGGTAAACGCACCTGCGCTTATTCTATCTCATCCTGGCTGGTGTACTGCTATGAAAGAGGAAATGGCTGCCCTAGAAGCTAATAAGACTTGGGACTTGGTAAGGTTACCTACTTGGAAGACGCCTATTGGTTGTCGCTGGATCTACAAGGTCAAATGAAAGTCCGATGGCACTCTTGAGCGATAGTTGGCCCGATTAGTTGCAAAGGGTTACTCTCAGCAGCCTGGTCCTGGTGTTGATTATGATCTTACACAAAGTAAAGATAAAGTTCGTCTCGTTGCAAAAGGATACTCACAGGTTTTTTCAAAAAAGCTCCTGTAGCAAAGATGACTACCTTTCGGACTCTTCTTGCCCCGCCGTTCGTAAGTGGCCTCTATATCAAATGGATGTGCAAAATGCCTTTCTTCACGGTGACCTTCCAGAGGAGGTCTATATGACATTACCCCCAGGCGGTTTCAGATCCTTCTTTGGTTTGTCGCAGAGCTTCTCTGTCAATTATAGCAAAACTGAGCCACATCTAGGAGTTGGACCCAATTCTTCTGATTGGCATTGACAAAGTGCCGCAGATACTCCTCCAGCAGAGCGTTCATTCTTTCATCTGTGCTGCGGATGCAAACTTGTTGAGAAGTTTAGTTTCGATCCCAAGAGTCTAAATACCTCGGTCCAAAATCCGTAAATCGTCCATCCCGATTGTTCACGATTGACCGCGGTATTCCCCAATACTTCCATTTTGAAAATAATAACTTCCTCCGCGGTACAGTTTCTCGGTGCTGGGATGAAGATACCGTACTTCGAAAAACGATATACCACCACCAGGATAGATCCCATTTCTCCCACTCTTGGCAATGCCGAAAGAAAATCCATGGAGACGCTCTCCCAGGGCCTGTCAGGTATCGGCAGTGGCTCCAGCAGCCCTGCCGGCTTTGCACGCTCCGTCTTAGTCTGCCAGCTCCGGATGGATCCACAGCTATTGATGCCGCTAGGTCTCTATCCCGATCCGGAAGGACTGAAGTCAAATCACTGGTGTTGCATCTGGCCCGATGGATCAACATATGCTGCCTATAATGCCAAACGCGCTGCTGGTGGATATGCCACTGATGTCGCTGGCTCGACTCCCGCTTGCCTTTGGGTACTGGATATGCTAAAGGTACTTCTTCTGGTCCTGCTCCAACCACCTTTGCTTCTGTCCCAACCGCTTCTTTTGCTTCATCAACTTAAGCTACTGATGCTGGCGATCACGAAGGTACAGATCTGGACCTGGAGCTACTCGTGTTGATGATGGTTAGGATGCGAGGAAAGAAGGTGCTGCTTATATAGCTACCTATGGCTCTGGTACTTCTCTATATTTGACCTATGCTACCCTTGCTTCTGCGCTGCCTATAGTAGTATGAAGCTACCATACATAGCCTTTGTTTGCTATGTCCACCGACGCTTTCTTTGCTTATCCTGCTTCATCCTCCGGATCTATATCTCTATTACGAGCATAAGGAATCCCAGCTGCCCTAACGTAAAGTGCTGACTGAGCTGCTCAAGCTGGAACTGGCTACCCGAGCCGAGCTGCAACATCAGAGCTGTTCCATGTTGCCGGTGGCATCTCTAGTTAAGGCACGGCAACATGAACCGAAAAAGAAGGCCAGGCGATGTTAGTCTTTAATCAAATTTAGCCTTCTTGCCCACAAAGGGGGTTAAACACAGTTATGAAGAAGGTATGGTCAGAGGTTTTCTCATTGATAGGCTCCGACCTGATGATTGGGACGATAACAAAGTAGAATCCTTGTTCCGTCATTGGATGGGGTCTTATCGATGTGAGGACTACTTGTGGTTGGGTGAACACTGGTTATTAAAAAGAGAGTAGGCTTGCTTCTGGCTTTAGAATAGAACCTATCTTTGAAACCCGAATGAACATTCACCAAGCGCCATAGTGAGAATGAGAACCGCTATGTATCCATGGTGACTCAAATCAAAGTGCGATATCATGAGAAAAGGTCTTTGGCTGAATGGTGGGTGGAAGGTGTTGGTTTTCTATAACTCGACAAAAAGCAAGATAGATATAGCGAAAAGAAAGAAAGGAATAGGCGGGGTTTCGCCCGTAGAGTCAAAGGCAGGGCGCGTTGTAAGGCGAGCATGATATGTGACTCGATAATTAGGATATGGATTTGAATCCGGAACGTCGAACTGATGCAACTACGAATGGATCAACTGAATGAGCAACTGGGTAAACCAGTTCCTTTGGTGCTTTTGTTTGGTAGAGCCCCCACCGGTCGGAGACTCTTTAGCAGTCTCCTCCCCCCGGGTGACTCGCGGCCATACCAGAAAAGGGAATCACTTCTGGGGCGGGAGAGGCAGTCGAAAAAGTCGTAGCAGGAGATCGGGGTGGGATCGGGACTCGAACTTGCCTGCTCTTTTCCTTTTGGATCTGCTGCATCTGACACGGGTGAGGGCGAGGTGGGGATACTCGACGAAGGGCTGGCTGCTCTAAACCGCCCCTCTTCTCGCTAGCAGAAAGAAGGTTTTCAGTAGCCCTGGCCTTGGGCGGATTTAAGGAAGAAAAACCGCTCGTATCGAAGTGTATATAGAAGATATTATGATCCATCGTTCCTTCATCCAGATGATTCGGTAAACGGATTGGACACACCGCTCGCCTGCAATAGGAGCAGAAGATAGCCTTTCATAACCTCCGAGATCTTCTTGCGGCGGTATGCCGACAACAGCGTCTATTCTGCCTCCGTGAATTTTCTCTGAAAAGGAACATATACCCATCTCTTTCGTTGCTTCGCAACTATGCCAACTCAAAAGGGCTAACACAGGCAACTATGCCAACTCAAAAGGAACATATACCCATCTCTTTCGTTGCTTCACAACAATGGCAACTATACCAATAGCCTAACCAATAGCCTATGCTAAGCAACTCGAAACGAGCGAAGCGTACAGGATCGTGTTAATGCGTTGGTTGATCCGGGCTCCTGCTTAGCCTCTCACCCATCAACAAATGTGTTGCGACTTAATGAACGAATCTTTTCGATCGAAGCAGGAACATCTTCTATGAATATTGAACCACACCCTTGAATTCATATTCTGGCTAATAACTCTCCCGGGTCCCACAAAAGGGTTCCCACTTCATCGCGGCAGCTAGCAGGTTGCTTGCAAGATTGCTTGGTTCCCGAATGGGTCTGCTTCCAGCGAGTGGAGTGCATAAGCCCCTTTAGAGAGAGAGGGGCGAATGAGCAAGCGGACAGTTCCAGCTAGAGGGAAGGAAGTCCAGTGCCGAAATCAAAGAAAAGGTACTTTCTCGTGTTGCCGTCAGTAAAGCTCGTCAGGTAAATGAGAGAGGAAGGAACGAATACATGCGTAAGGCGATCGGCTTGGCTTAGACAAATTCCCTGTTTCGGTTGTGGAAAGCGGTTTTTTTTACTTATTAATTACTAATGAGATGAGCACTTTGACAAAAACTTTTTCCTTTCGGGTAGCGTTTAAGCGGTGAAAGTAAAGTTCCAGCGCTCTACGAAATCCTATCTTTCGGGCTAGGCTAGTTACGGTCAGCAGTTAAAGCAGATCAGGTAAAGAATTCTAGCTGTTTCGGGCGGGCATTCAAACTTCGTCCCCAATCCAACTGCCACACCAGATCTAGTGGATTGGTAATCCCTGTGTTGAAATGCCTGCCTTGCTTTTCACTGTAATGCTACTGAAATGTTAAGGTCAAGGTGGGTTCCGATAGCTAACCTTTGTCTCCAGTAACCGAGTCTGTTATTAATTTCGTGTCTAAGGGGGGGAAGTGCTTTGTATCTTCTGGAAACTTTTAGGCCAGCCACAATTGGTCTAATGTCTGGGTGCGTATGGCGGTACACTGAGAGCACCTTTCAAGTCGGCTGACAAAGAAAGAAAAAAGGGTGTCGTCGTCTTTTTCCCGCTTTCACCTTCGATTGCGAAGGGATTTGAGGCCGGTTTTCAATTCGCTTCTCTCTCCCCGGCGAGGTTTGAACTTCGCGTGGTGGGAAGGCCTTCGCGATTCGCATCTTCCCGTCCAGCAAAGAAAGTGAAGGGAGCGGACAGCAAGTTGGAGGACGCTGCAGAACCACGTAATTGATCCATCTGCGCTATTCCCTAATTGAAGCAAGTTAGAAAGCCTTCAGAGCCTCAGCCCCTACCATTTATTGAATAAAATGAAAGCTGACTAGCAATCGCTCGTTTTTCTTATTAGCATGGGATTGGATGTTAATAATGAAAGACAGAACATCTATTAGAAGGCAATCCCCGGGGAATTCCTATCGATTTCCGATAGATAACAATCCATCTTTCTCGCTTTCGCTCTTTCTCCCAATCAATCGCGAGGGTTCCGGGCATGAGAACGCAAGTGCCGGAATCGAACAAAACGTCCGAGGACGAAAGAAAAAATGCTCCGCCTTGTTTAAGCCTCGTTTCATGTCGGCGTCTTCGTGCCGGTTAGACGTCGGCCATGAAATCCATCACTATACTGAGCAGATCACGGGCATTCACATCTCGGTCAAACAGAACTATGCGCGATTCTCTCGTGAATCGCCTTCAGCAAGGTATGGCATGGGGATGGACTTATGAAGTTCCTCCAAGGCTGTCCCCATGCCATACCTTGGTGTGGTGAGTTTTGTGGATGATTTGAGGCAGCAGTTAGTTTTCTACGGCAAAGGCGGAGAAGGCCACAATCAAGCTACTCTCGGCCATGCAACTCGCCAAAGGGGTGAAGAAGGGCGAGGAAAGGTATGTTGCAGCCCTTGTGGAGGAGAAGCAAGGGAGTGTTGGGGCATCCCTACCTAAGGAGATTGAACAAGTTTTCAAAGAGTTTGAGGATGTCATGCCACCCGAGTTGCCCAAGCGGTTGCCTCCGAGGAGGGAGGTTGACCACAAGATCGAGTTGGAGCCCGGTGCCAAGCCGCTCGCATTGCCGCCATACCGTATGGCACCTCCGGAACTTGCCGAGCTTAAGAAGCAATTGAAGGAGCTACTTGATGCCGGATACATCCAGCCATCCAAAGCACCTTATGGAGCCCCGGTCTTATTCCAAAAGAAGCATGACGGAAGCCTAAGGTTGTGCATTGACTACCCGCGCGCTAAACAAAGTAACCATCAAGAACAAGTATCCTAATGTTCTTCCAAGCGTGGAGGACCTCTTTGATTTGATCAATGAGTCGATAACGCTATTTCACCAAGTTGGACCTTAGGTCGGGGTACTACCAGGTGCGTATAGCGGAGGGTGATGAGCCAAAGACCAGCTATCAATTGTCACCAGGTATGGATCATTCGAGTTCCTTGTCATGCCTGGCAGGGTTGACGAATGCTCCAGCCCCAATTTTGCACTCCCTGAAAGATAATATATTCTTCCACCCATACTTGGACCGCTTTGTGGTGGTCTATCTTGATGACATAGTGGTCTATAGCAAGACATTGGAAGAACATGTAGACCACTTACGAACCGTCTTCCAAGTGCTTAGAGACAACTCACTCTATGTGAAGAAGGAGAAATCTTCCTTTGCCTTGCAGGAGGTGGCCACGTATGAAAGGGCATTGGATTGGGGGTGGACGCATTTGGATGGACCAAGCGAAGGTCAAGGCTATCACCGAATAGGAGACTCCAAACAAGGTGGCGGAGTGAGGACTTTCCTTGGGCTTGTGAATTCCTTTTTTTACGGCCGTTCATCAAAGGTGACTTTTTTAAGGTCGGGCTGCTCCACTCACTAACTTATTGAAGAAGGATCGGGCATGGCATTGGTCCGAGGAGTGTCAAGAGGCCTTTGATGACTTGAAAAGGGCCGTGACCGAAGGACCGGTCTTGCGACTCCCCGACCTCACCAAGCCATTCGAGGTACACACCGATGCGTCGGACTTCGCCATAGGTGGCGTGTTGATGCAAGAAGAGCAACCTGTGGCATTCGAGAGCCGGAAGCTAAATGATGCGGAAAGGCGCTATACGGTCCAAGAGAAGGAGATGACGACGGTGACCGATTATAGGGAATAAGAAACTCTACTTTACTTTAGATGACATTGAAGTAAGGTTTAGCCCTACCATTATTATGGATTGAGGCCCTACCTCCTATTATTCTTTATGGTTGCCAACCAATTAGCAACATTGCTAAGGCATACTCGTTATTCGTGAGTCAAGACAACTATCCCCTACTCTGAATGTTGAGTAGTTTACTGAATCATAGGGAGGCAGGAAGATATGTGGTGCAAAACACTTGATTATCAGATTTTGAGGCCTTCTCGATTCTAATTATTGTTTACTCCGCTTTAAAGAGTAAAGAATCTTTCTCTTCGATTTCTGCAGGAGCAAGAAACCAAACCTAGCCAAACACAAACAAAAGTCTTAATTTATAGTAGGGGACCGGGATTGAGATGACCACAAAGGTCGATGTATGAGGTGGGTTAGATCCCAATGGAGAGTAGGGAAGTGGTCCGGGACAAACAGAATCCCACAAAATGACTCTGGAGAGGTCTTTGACTTTGGGCAATAAATCTTATTATTGGGCTTCCAAAAACTACAACCGACACTTCTGGCTGGCAAGTCATATTTATTCCTTCGAAATGAGAGGGTGAAAAAAGAGATCTCCTCGGGTTGGATGGGATCTCTCCCCTTGTCGGGGGAGGCGGAGAAATCGAGATGAGTATTCAACGGAATGGACTGGACGAGATGGACATGAAGATACGAGGAAGGGCGGCCCTTGCTTTTTGTTCATGGAGAGAGTTTGCAGAAACGCGAATAGGAAGAGATAAAGTGGTATTTGTGAACAAAAGGAAGTTGTGATGTTGACCAATCGAAGCCCCAATCCTTTATCGAAGAAGCTCATCATGGATAGGGGCTCGGCCGGCAGGCATTGATTGAGGGTTTCGATCCTTCGGCAGAGAGACTTCTGCACCCTCCTCTCTTTCTCTCCGGGGCCGGAGAAATAGTAGAGATGAGGGCTCTTCTCCGGATTCGAATCGGAGGAGTATAAGGTACTGATTAGACCTCCTCCGCGCCTTCGGAGAGGTGGGGTAATGTTGGCTCATCAGAAGCTTGATCGGAAACTGGGGAATAGGGGCATAAATAAGAAGTAGGAGCCATGCCTTGACACATGCCTTTATATATGAGGGAGATCCTTGTAGCTATAGGAAGAGTTAAGGAGTCGCCTATGTTATGGATGGAATGAGAGATCCGCCTCGACACCCCAGTGGAAGGGGGGTGGGGGGAGGAGCGGCTTCACGGGCGGAGAAAGAAGCGGTATGGGTAAGGCACCCGCCCAGGCTTCAGTGCAAAGCTTCAGCCAGCTGAAATGGTTAGTCTAGCTGTCTCCCAAGGTGGGGGATGAATACACAGATAGATGCTCTGAGTAGGAGCCTCGAGGAGGCGCAAGGGGGACTCACTCACAATAAGGCCAATCAAACCCTAAGAGCAAGGGAATCCACATATCTGAATCAATCCGTCCCCGCGGCGAGGTAGGAAACGAGCAAGATCTCCCGGCAAGCGGTACTCTTTTTATGATCAATACGTCCTTCCCGCTTTCAAGCTTCTCTTAGAGTGAGGGAGGATTACCTTGCCTAAACCCCGAGTACCGGAAGACGTTGGCAAAACCGATGACCCCAATTACTGCCATTACCACCGGATGATCAACCATCCTACTCAATCCTGCTACAAGTTGAAAGATGTTATTGAAGATTGCATTAGGAGAGGTTCGACCATCCTGGACCCAGAGAGGGGTACTTCGAATCAACGAGACGTCGGTTGAGACCCAGAAACTAGACTTATTTACTCGTCTTATGCTTTTAGGTTGCTTTCCCTTATATAGAAGTATGTCATTAAAGGCGAAGGGAGAGAGTGAGCCCCAGGCCTGTCATCGTGGGATCCCCTTCTGCTCGTCCACTCGGGGATGACCCCTGACGTTGGCTACACTTCTTTGATTGCTTGATGGCTTGGGCGGTAATCTTCTCTATTCATCTATCCATCTACTGTGATCTCTGACTCAATTCCTTAAGAAAGGGAAGTTTCACTCATTCCTCGAGGCCTCAGATCAGACTTTCAGGAACCCGAACGAAAAGAAGGACTTGTCCTGTACGCTGCTGATCTCGTGATGACTACTCAATCTATTGCGTATTATAAGATCATGGGCTAAAGAATCCATGGGGCTAGTGCCATCTCTGATTCATAGCCCGAACTCGTATTCTCTTGATTTTGCTTTGGTCGAACCCTTCCATGGACTATTGAACTTGGTAAGGCTTTTTCAAAGAAAGGTCTTCCCATAACGTAGATCAAGAAGTCAATGCTTTGACCGCTCGAGCGTCCCCTGCTCCTCTCCCTATCGGGAGAGCTGCTA
>JAVXUL010135363.1:0-15340 GCA_035590515.1 Trichilia minutiflora
ATTCCCGACATCCATTCTCAGTCCTCAATCATTCTAACTCTTCCATAACCTCAAATCAACCCTCAAAATATTAAAATTCTTTCAAAACTTGGGCGTACATTACTAAAAAAATGAAACTACCTTTACTCAAAAACACGGGATGTTTCAGATGCTTTTCAAGGGAGTGAAATTTTTGCCCTTCACTTGTGTCACTTCTTTGTGGCATTATCTGATATAGGTTTCTTATGATTTTCTCTCTTCTGTCAGATCAAATTTGTTGATTACCTTTACCCTTACCCTAGTTGCAATAGATATTTCTTTAACTCCTCTATTTTTTTTTATCATCGGACCATTAGTTTCAGGGTCTTTTTCATTGTACTAGCCAGATCATTTTGTTTTCTTTCATTTAGATAAGAATTTGATCCTCGATATTAATTTTACTAAATAGTTTTCTTGCAGGCGACTTTATATATGATGATAGATTTCTGGGTAATTATATACCATTCCCTATGATTTTTAATCCTCTCCTGAGACCTTTTAATGGCTTGCCCTTTCAAGATAAATGAAAAGAGAAACAAAAAAAGGTGGCACAATTGCTACTCTGCCATACCTTAAACCAACACCATTTTTTTAAAGATATCAATATACAATATTGGGTCATCCTTGCCAGTGTAAAAGGTAATCTTGGACATTTTAAACTAGCATAAGAGCGTTAGCTTCAAAATCTCTCTTTTTAATGGAGATTCCCCATACCTTCTAGAGTGGGAGTCTTGCTCAAAATACAAAGTTAGATCAACCTTTCTTTCTATCCCAACTTATCAATGATATGCCTCATGCAGGCTTTCAGGACTTATTGGTCAATTTCTTAACTCAGGTTATGCTAAATCATGTTGTTGTAGGATCAAAATTAGTTAAGTTAACCTTAAGTAAATGATAATGCACCTATGTCTCACATCGCACCATAGGGTAATGACTAAGCTGGATAGAGTGTTTGAGGGCACTGATACTATAACGTCAAAAGAGTATTGGGATTTCTCGTATCGGGCACAATTTAAAACTTGGTAAACTTTCTCTTGCCTTTTTAGGCTACTATGAACCTCAATTTTCTGACTGGAGGTTTGGAGACTGAGGGGCTTGTAATCGATTTTTCTTTGTTAGTTTAAAAGTAACTCTCCTCTGTCTTAGACAACGTGATGACTTTTAGTAGCCTGTCCTTACCCTGTCGTAACTCTCACATAGGGGTCTTGGTAACTCTATTGCCTCCCTTTCTAGCTCTTTATTTTTTCTTTTTAGAATTTGTCCTTATCAATCCTCATCCAAGAGTTTGGTTTGATATTTTATTAATTCTCTAACCAATTAGAGGAATTTTCGCTCGTTGGTCCTTATCGTCACCCAGCTCATTGGAGAAATAATCGTATTAGCTTATGAGCCATTGTCATTGAACAATTTTATTTCCTATATTAGGTTTCTGATGATGATTGGGTTCTTTCTTTCTACTGGAGGTTTTCGAAAATAACCCTCTCAGTTGTTGATGGTCATTTTTAACGGGTAAGGTATTTCATGAGTACATAAAAGTGTACGTGTATTAAGGTTTAAATTCATCATTTTACACTTCAAAATATAATTAACTCTCTCCATTTATGCATAATTTTAGTTTTTGATGTAAAATTTACTTTGTTATAATTTTAGTTAATTTTGATTTTTATATAGTGAATGTAAAAAATTCATAACTTTTCATCCGAGAAAGCTATTAGGGTGAATCTTGATCCATTAGAAATCTAACTCATTAGGCTAAATCTTTCATGTTTTGTCCAACCATTAGTTTAGGCTCTAAGCTATACTTTTGATGCCATCAATAAAGTCTCATTGCTGTTAGAGTCCAACCCAACCTTGCTTCAGTAATTAGCCCATAACTTTTTCTAAAAGTTTTGGACTGACCTGATACAAGTGTCATTTTAAATAGGATTCAAATATCTATAACTTTTATGTTTACCACGAGGGCTTAATCATTCACATTTGAGGTCATCCATGACATTTTTGTGGTGGTTAAAATATTTCAACTCCATTTGTCAAAGATTTCAAATTAATTGTCAAATATTACAACTACCTACTTTGAAATTTAGCTCTCATGTTTGCCTATAAATAAGAGCACTATTTTGTATTTTTGGGAGGTAATTGATGTATTAAAATTAATTTGTAATGAAATTCCATTCTCTGATTTCCATGAATTTTTAAAGTTCTAATTAAGGCTAGGAGATTGATACTAAGGATGAATGGTATGTTCTTTAGATCCCACCTTTGTTTTTAATATTTAATCTCTTTTTATTAATTGCATATGCATGTTTTGAAAAATATTTTTAAACATTTAGACTTTCTGATTTTTATGTAAACATTTGGCATATTGAATGGTTAGAAAAACTTTCTTTGATTCATTGTAGATATATGGTATAAAAAATGCTTTGAACATTAAATGTCTTAAATATATTTTTTACATTTTTATCAATTAATTTAAAGACAATCTTTTAATCAAATAATGATTTTTTGAAGAAAATATATTTTTCATACATTAAACGATTTCCATCTTCCGATTGGGATAACTCTTTAGTTACTCTCAATTGAGTTAAATAAGGGATCTATTTTACTAACCATCATCCTAAAATATCAATTTTTAAAGCCTTAGTATTTTAATTTATATTTAATTCTTATTCGGTAATTTTTTCTTTAAAATCAATCCAATACTTGTTCTACCTTTTCTATTGGATATTGACTTGGATATAACCAATTGGACTTTTAGAAAAGCCGCTCCCTGTGGATACGACACTTAGACTCACCGGACTACTCTACAATAAGACTACCTATACTTGGGTACAAAATCTAATTGAGATCATATTTAAAGAGAGAATGAAAAGAATAAAAGGTCATATTTTTCAAAGGATGTAAAGAATGGAAGGAGACAAAAATAAGCAAGAAGCATGAAGAGACTAATTAATTCTCTAACTACATATGTTAAATTCAGCTTCCTTTTTTCGACCATGTATTAAAAGCTTAATCAATACTGTAGTAGCTCAAAATGTATCAATACAAATGGTAAATGTATCGATATCTTTAGAGGAGAAAATAGTGATTCACGCTATAGTGTGTTATCTCACTTTTGAAGATTAACGAAGAAATGTTCTACATGTATCGATACTCATATTAGTTTTCAGCGAAATAAAAACGATATAAGATATTGATATATTAAATTAATGTATTGATATGTTAACCAGATATATCAATATTTATTCACTAGATATCGATATTATTAAGCAGAAACGCAGTTCATATACTCTAACATTCCAGTACAATCAAGAAACACATCATATAACATTTATCATACCCAATTGGCTTCTAATATAGCAAAATATATCTCTATCAAGTGGTTTTATGAATATGTCAGCCAATTATTTATTTGTATTCATATATGAAATACACAAATCTACTTTTTGAACATGATCATAAATGAAATGTATGATGTCTAATTTCTATATGCTTTGTTCTAGAATGATGTACTAGGTTCTTTGTCAAATTTATGGCACATTTGTTATCATATATGATTGAATCTTTTTAAGCTCCATACCATAATCTAACAATTGATATTTAATACATAAAAGTTCTGTATAACAATTACTTACAGAAACATATTCGACCTCGGTAGTAGATAATGTAATTGTACTTTGTTTCTTAGTAAACTATAAAATTAATGCATTTCCTAATAAGTAACATATCCTACTAGTACTCTTTCTATTAACCTTACAACCTTCATAGTCTAAATCTGAATAACTTTTAAGGTCAAACACATCGTCCTTGATATAAAACATCCCTAAGTTAAGTATCCCTCTAAGATATCAAAAAATTCTTTTTATGACCACTAAATGCAATACTTTAGGATTCATTTGAAATCTTGCACATATGCAAATACTATAGAAAATGTCAAGCCTAGATACAGTCAAATACAATAATGAACCTATTATACCTCTATATAACCTATGGTCAATACTTTTATCAAGTTTATATTTGTCCAATGAGATGGAAGAACTCATAGATATGTTCACATGTTTTCCTTTTAAAAGCTCAAATCTTTTCAAAAGTTATTTAATATATTTAGATTGAGAGATATAAATTTCATCATTTGTTTATTTTATTTATAATCCCAAAAGAAAATTTAACTCTCCAATCATACTCATCTCAAATTCACTTCTCATTAGATTGAAAAACTCATTACGCATGGATTCATTAATGATTCTAAAGATGATATCATCAATATAAATTTAAATAATTAAAATATCTTTATTTTTTATTTTTACAAAAAAAGTTGTATCAACACTCTCCCTCTCAAAGTCATTCTTTAACAAAAATTTACTAAACCTTTTATACTAAGCTCTAAGAGCTTATTTCAAACCATATAAGGCTTTAATGAATTTGTAAATATGATTAGAAAACTTATGATTTTCAAAATCAAGAGGTTGTTCAATATACACTTCTTCATTTAAAAATCTATTTAAAAGACACTCTTGACATCAATTATTAATAATATTTAAAGTTTTTGAAACAAGAAAATGTTAAAAGGATTCGAATAACTTCTAATCTGGCCACAAAAATATAAGTCTCATCATAATCTATCTCTTCTTCTTGGCCATAACCTTGAGCAATAAATATTGTCTTATTTAGTCTTCAAATTAAGATCTATACTTCATTCCTTTAAAATTAATTTAATTCCTTTTACATTGCTAGAACCTAATCTTCATCCTCTAATGTATCCTCAACTTTACTAGGCTTTATTTGAGATACAAATGCAAGGTTTTGAACTTCTTTAAGGTTTTAGGGTATCTCTTTATTTGCTTTTCTAATTCTAACACCTTAAGAAGGATTACCAATTATCAATTCTCTAGGATGATTTGATACATACTTTCAAGCTCTTGGAAGTTCCTTAGAAAACTGTTCTATAACCTCTTTTCTTTTATCCTTAGAGACATCATCTATCCTCAAATCATTCGACTTATCTAAAACCTCAACTTCTCTTACTCTTTCCTTAACAATCATCTTTGCTAGCTCCAGATCAAATTCATCAAAGGTAACATACATAGTTTCCTCAACCACTTGAATTCTCCTATTGTACACTTTATATACCTTACTTTTGGTAGAATAGCCTAAGAATATACCAATATCTGACTTAAACTTAAATTTTTTAAAGTTATCTTTGGTGTTCAAGATATAGTAAATACACCCAAGGACCTAAAATACTTAATCTTCGGCTTTCTTTGATATATGAGCTCATAAAGTGTTTTTCTAATAAACTTTCTAATCAACATCCTATTAGAAATATAGCGAGCTATATTAATCACTTCAGTCTAAAAATATTGTGGTAATTCATACTTACTAAGTATGGTTCTACCCATCTCGTACAAGATTCTATTATTTTTCTCGATTATTCTATTTTATTGTGGTGTTCTAGGTGAAAAAATTGTGAGTAAACCCATTTACATTACCATATTCCTAAAATTTATGATTCATAAACTCGTTCCCATGATCACTTCTTATCTTTAAAAGTTTATACTAAAGTTTTGTTAGTGTATACCTTAAAACCATTTGTGTTGTGAGTTTCAAAGCTTGTAATCTTCTATTGAACTCTATTGATTAATAAAAGAATTTATTCTTTATTTACATACATTTACTGCTTCCTTTATAATTTCATACAATAATATAAAGAATGTATGTGAATTACTCTAATAAATACTTTTAATTATTAAATGAATTTATCCAAATATTTCTTATGTATGTGGTATTAAATGGACAACTGTATCATGTAATAGATATACTGAATACCGCTTATGGATATCATAAGGTGATATAAGTAAGGTTGATAATCTAAATATTGTCATAAAGACATTAGTATGGATTTATAGTTAGAGAACAATCTATCAAATGCGACTAAACATCTTTAGATCAAATAGTATACATATAGTTAATAATTTATGAAAATATTGAACTAGTAAATAACGTAATCCTTTGACCTAAGATTTCTGAATCGGGTTTTGTTTAGATGCGTATAGTTCATATGGTATATAAGTACAAGGCTAGTCACACCTTGTATATTAAAATCGGTTTGGTTATACATTGTTCATATAGGAGTTCAAATGACAGTCAAGATAGGATTTGTTTGCTTGACAAATTGAATTGAGAATTTTCGTTGACTCTATTTAAGTCGAGTTCCTAATCAAATGTCAATAGATGTTTGAAAAATAAAACCATAACCATAGCAATTAATATGTCACACGAAATTTTGTGAGAACATATTTATGATATAACAATCAACGATTCGTAAATAAATCAAGATTATGATTTTGACATTCTATGATCCCTTGTTAGATGAGAATATAATAATAAAAGGATATTACCCATAAGGTCTATACAATAAATGAAAGGTTTGATGAAGAATTTCTTCATCGAGATTTAAGAACTATAACACATTATTAAATACTACCCATAGTCGTTAAGTTCTTGAATTATTCAAAATCGAAAAGTTCAGAGCCGAAATATTTGATATACGCTTAGAGCTAAGTCATGCTAAATTTTCATTGTCACACCAAAAGTCCTTATGCATTTCTTTAATGAGGAAGAGATAAAATATTATCTATAGAGGACTACCACCTTCAGGAATAATATAAAGGGTAAAATAAATATATATAAGTGTTATATATATTTGTTATTTTTTTAAAAATTAAAGAATTAATATATGTTATATATTTATGTAATTTAATATAAATTACATACCAAATTAATAATATTGATTATCAAATATGTTAAAATATGATTTTAACACAAAATGGTTAAATCTAAATTTAAATAATTAATTTAGATGAAAATGATTATTTTGCCCCTATGTGATACATTTATGTAATTTAATGTAAATTACATTCCAAAATTGATAATTGAGACTATCAAATAAATTAAAATATGATTTTAATATAAAATTATAAAATATAAATTAAAGTATTTAATTTGGATTGAAATTATCCTTTTACCCTTATGTGTAGATTGACCAAGGGTATTATGGTAAATATATCATAATTATGAATTTATAAAAATTCATAATATTAATTAAATTGTTAATTAATTAGCCAATTATTTAGTTTCTTTAATTGTTAAAGAATGAGATAAATATTGAATATTTATTAATGGTTGATATGTTTACACTTGAATAAATTTGATTTGTCCAAGTTTGCTAATTTTTGTCAAATACTCTTGATCAATGTTTACATGGTTGTATCCATATACTGTAGATGTGAAAGTATCATATAAAATCTAATTAAATAATAATATTTATAAGATAAATGTTCAATTATTTAATGAAAAAATGAAAAAATAAAATATAAATATTGATTTTTATTTTCTTAAATGATAAATAAGCATCATTTTTTGCTCTCTCTCCTCTAAAATTCGGCCATGGTGAAGAAAAGCAAGGAGAAGATGCAAATTGAAGAGAAATCATGATTTTGAGTTTATCATTCATCAAATATTCAAGTTAGGGTGGTAAATTATCAAAACTCTAACTTGTTTTCATTAAATTTTCATAGTTTTTCCATGTTTTTGTCATGTGTTGCTTGGAGAAAAAATTCAATTTTTGCATAATTAGACTGTATATTCCTTCAAGTTCATTTTAAATTTCCTTAGAAAATCTCTTAAAGGTCTCAAATGTATCACTCTTATTTTCTAGGAACAATACTCAAGTAAATCTTGAGTAGTCATCTATTATAACATATGTATGGAACTTGTCACTTAATGATGCAATCCGATTAGTTCCAAACAAGTCTATTTGAATAAACTCTAGGGATTTGGATCTTGACACAACCTTCTTAGGTTTAAAAGAACTTTTCACTTATTGACCCATTTGACATGATTCACATGTCTTACTCTTGGTAAATTTGAGATTAGGAAAGTCCTTTAAAATGCCATATCTAGCTAACTTTCTAATGAAGTCCATATTACAATGTTCTAATCTTCTATGCCATAACCAAGACTTTTTATAAAGCATTTGCAAGAAAATAGCATTCACAACATCAATACTATCAAACTCAATCACATAAATATCATCTATTCTAGGAGCATGCAAAATTCTTCTATTATTAGCTTCAATCATATCATATACATCTTTGAGAAATACAACATTAAAGCCATTCTCACACAATTGAGATATACTCAATAAGTTATACTTCAATCCATCAACATAAAGACCATCATTAATCTTAACATTATTTATCTTAATTATACCAGTACTGAGTACTTTTTTGAGGATGTTATCACCAAATATTGCATCCATTATTTTCTGCTTAACTAGATACAAGAATAGCTTCTTGTCTCTGGTCATGTACTTGAGTATCTACTATCTAAAAACCACTTCTTGTCATACTTGATGCTCTTCACATGTGATACCTAAAAAACACAAATGATTTATTTTGGTACCCATTTAACTTTGAGTTCATAAATGTTAGCCTTAAACTTAGGGAACTATACCACTTTAGCAAATTCATTGGATTTTACAATTGAACCTTTAGGAACTCAATTTAATTTTGAACTCTTATAGGTGTTTTTTCTAATAGTATAATTATTGCTATAGTATCCTCTTTTAGAACAATAATGGTATGTAACAAAAAAACTTAATTGTTTAGAAGATTTAATAAAATATTTAGAGTAAGTCTTTTATTTAAATCCCGCCTTATTAAATACCAATCTTTAATTGCTAAACAACTTATCTAGCATTTCTTTTGCTGAGGTAAATTTTGCTAAAATTCCTTTCATGTCATTTAATTTACCATGTAGCTTCTTGTTCTCTATTTTTAAAGCATTCAATTTATTATCACATTCACATTTATTCTTCTTTTCTAACTCATTTGTTTTCATTTTTAACTCCTTATTTTCTTTTACTAAAACAAAACTTTTTCTTTTAACATCCTTGTATTTTATGGATAATTTTTCAAAATCAGATTTCAAATTTTCATACAAGTCTCTTAGTTCTTCATGTATGAGATCATCATCACTACTAGAGCATAAATCATAAAATGAGGAAAAGTATACCTTATCATCATGTTTGTCCATAAGATAAAAGTTAGCTTGCTCATTTTCTGAGGATGATGTGCTCTTCTCACTTGATGAATCATCTTATATTACCTTCATAACCTTTTTCTTCTTTCTGTCCTTTTTAAATTTCTTTGTGGGACACTTTAGATGCATGTGTCCTAATTTCTTACATTCATAGCATATGATCTCCTTTTCTCTATCTTTTTCTTTTTCTTCTTTGTTTTTCTTGTATCTTTAATCTTGTCCATTCACTAAAAGTCTCTCCTTCTTTAGTTTTTTTTTTCTTTGACTTGTCCTTGTTAAATAGTTTCTTTATTCTTTTAGCCATTAGTAGAAATTCTTCTTCATCTCATGGATTTTTCAATCCCACATTCTTTTTGCCTCTTTCTTAATCATCATATTCATTTTTATTCACTTTTAATTCATATGATCATTAATCGAGTAGCTTTTTAAGTGGAAGAGTTCTCAAATCTTTCGATTCATAGATGGTAGTCACCTTGGCTACTCATAACATTGGCAAGCTTTTTAGAATCTTCGTCACTATATCTGTATTTGAATATGTCCTACCAAGAGCTTTCAAGCCATTAATTATAGTAGTAAACCTTGTAAACATATCTTTGATGTTTTCATGTGGTTTTATTTTAAACAATTCATAATCAAGAACCAGAGGTTGATTTTTGAATCCTTAACTCACTCATCCTTTCATGTGTGACCTCTTACATGTCTAAAATTTCTTTTACATTTTCACATTTTTAGATTCTATTGAACTCTGTTTTATCTAATGCACAATATAATATATTCATAGCCTTTCTATTGAGAGTGAATAAATTTCTCTCTTTTATAATCTAATCTCTTTCGGTTTAGGTTTTCTTTCTTTAGTGGTCTCATTTATGATGATGGGTGTTGTATACCCATCTTCTATAATAGTAAAGATATCAAAACCTAGTGTGATCAAATAAATTTGTATCCTCTTTTTTCAATAACCATAATTGGTGCCATTGAAAAAAGGGAAGACGATAAGTAAACTGACCCTTTACAACTTGAGATATAATACTTGATGATGTCATAATGATCTACTATTGAAAAGATGTTAGTCTTTTAATAATAATAATAATAATAATAATAATAATAATAATAATAAAGAGTTATGCTCTAATACCACTTGTTTCCCAATAAGTATCACCTAAGAGGGGGTAAATTAGGTAAACATAGCAATATGAAACAATTAAAATTTTAAAATGATTTATGCAAATAATGATAATTAATGCAATGATTTAACTATTTGTGATAGGATTAAATGTAAAGAGAGAAAGAAATTTTATAGTGGTTTAATAACCGAGTCTACATTCACTATTCTCGATTCTATTATACGATATCGAGGAATCACTTACAATATTTTTATCAGGGGTTAAGAGCAATTCAAATACAACTTTTTCTTTTTTAATGGGGGAAGAGAAACCCAAATTACAATCTTTCTTTAAAACAGGTGAAGAATAACTGACTAAACTCAAAAAGTAAAAGTACAAAAAGAATTCAAAGAATTGTAAAATAATAAAGATGTTTTTCTCTCTCACATAGAGGGGATAATCTATAAGCTTAATAAATGTTTAACTCTCTCTTACTAAAGAATGTATGTAATTATGTGTGCAAGAGGATAATTTTTGATAATCAGTTGTATACTTTGTAATTCTTCTCTATTCCATTATATCTTCTATCAAAAATGATTGCATTTATACTTCTGATTAATTAGTGGCAACGGCTCTATGGTAAAGGTTTAAATGCAGTAAACTAGTAGGTACAAGTTTAAATCTTCAGAAGATATTAATATGTTTCTAAAAGATATTAATACTGAGCTTCTTTTGTTCCTTAAAACCTTTAATGCACATTGGTGTATCAATATATTATATAAAAATATTGATATCTTTTACAATACGGCCTTAAAATTCTCGCTACGCCAATATATATCGATATATTTCTTATACGTATGGATACTTTCTTGCATCTAGCTTTAATATCTTTGTCACGACCATTTGCATTGATACATTTAAGATATATATTGATATTTTCTTATGTTTTTCACATTAATTCTTTTCAGTGCTTAAGTAT
Source organism: Trichilia minutiflora (assembly GCA_035590515.1). Lineage (NCBI taxonomy): Eukaryota > Viridiplantae > Streptophyta > Magnoliopsida > Sapindales > Meliaceae > Trichilia > Trichilia minutiflora. Next base: position 11,200 of record JAVXUL010135363.1, read on the forward strand.
CAAATATAATTTCATTGTCATATCGATATAAACACCTACAAACATACCTTTCTCAAGTTTTGACAGTTAGTGCAACTTTGTTCAATGAGATTTGACTAAAAATAATTAACATTCAATTTTAATTGTCATAAGATCATTTATTTCTATTATTACAATTGAAACAACATGATTAAGTCAAATTACATTTTTGTTCAATATATTTAAGCTATAATCGATTCATAATCAATCAAATTAATGAAGGTAAAACTCAAATAGATTCATTTAGTCATTTTGATAATTATTATATTCATCATTAAAAACATATTCAGTCATCAAAAGGGATTCATAACTCATTATGAATCAAATCAATGGGTTATATTAAGCCCGAGAAATGAACATGTAAACCCACCTCAACAAAACTAAATAGCTCATAAGAAAATTAAGAAAAGTAACCATAGAGAGGGTACTAAGATCAAAAAAAAAATTTAACCTATATCTTATCAAAATTAGCCTCCAAATTCTAGCAAAAACTTCTTAAGTTGGTGCCTATTAAGGTATTGAGCCAAAAAAGCATCGATCAAGATGACTAAGTAATTATAGTAACAAAATATGTGTAAACCTAACATGGATGAATCCTATCAAGTTATACATCAATAAGGTAAACTCCCAAAAAGTAAAGAAGATACCAAAAAGATCAAGAACAAGCTTATAAGGTACATTATAATAGATAGAATTCTATACAAGTGCAGTTTAGTATGCACTATTTGAGATACCTCAAGCTTAAAGATACTAGCTAGGTGCTTGAAAAAATATATCAAGGGGTATGCAAAGATCATGGTAGAGCCTTTGATCAAAAATGTTATTCAGTTTATTTGAAGATGTCACATAAGTCTGGTCCATGAAGATGTGCCCAAAAAGCTAGTAGAAAAACTCACTACTCTTTTGAGTCCTTAGCCTTTTGCCCAATAGGGACTAAACTTTATTAGACCACCTTCACAATAAGGGTTTAAATGAACTATACTATAATAGCTATGGACTACTTTATTAAATGGGTAGCAACAGAACCTTTAGCTAGGATCACTAATAAGCATACCACTTCTTTTGTCAAATGTGACATCATCTATAGGCATGGGATATTAAGTATGCTGGTTATAGATAATAATAATCGGTTTAACAATCAAAACTTTAATGAGTTCTATAAAAATTAAAACATTAAAATCAGGCTTGTTTCTCTTATCCATCCAAGGCAAATGGATAGGTTGAGATGACTAATAAGGTCATTAAAAAACTCCTAAAAAAACTTGGCAATTATAAAAAGGTTTAGGTAGATAAGCTATCAGAAACACTCTAGGCATATAGGAAAAACACAAAAATCATCATAGGAGAAACTTGTTATTTATTGGCCTATGACTTTAAGGCAGTAATCGCAGTAAAGATGGACATGCTGACTTTTTACACCTAGCATTTTAATAAAAAGGAGAATGAAAAAATTATACGTCTAGACATGGTTTACTTGAGAAGAAAAGATATCAGGCTCTTGTTAGGATAACCTCATACCAATAGAGGGTAGCCAAGTACTATAACAAGAAGGATAAATCCTATAATTTTAGAAAAGGTGACCTGATTTTGGGAAGGGTGACCATGAATACTAAGATACCCTTAAAAAGAGCTCTTGGAGTCACTTGAAAAGGTTAATAAGAAGTCATCAAGTTACTAAAGCTAGGTGTGTATAAATTCTAAAATTTTGATAAAATAGAGGTCAAGAAACTTTAGAACACCTTTATGTAAAAACTATATTACACTTAAAAAGTAGATTCTTGGTCATATGCTCTCTCAATCTTATGGAATAATACCAACCTTTATTCATTTATAGATTTCTTAGTTTTGTATTTTGTACCTAATGGAAAATTTGAAAAGAAGATATACCTCTAAACTATATGAAAACCCTGACTATCAAGTCAAAGAATCAGATTTTTACCTATGTCCCTAAAACAATGTAGATGACTCCCGATGATGCCTCATTCTAGTCCTCGCTCATAAAGAACCAGATATATTTTTAATCCTTGATGTAGGATAAATTTCTATAGATTGAAAAGATAAGGCCAGGTAAATTTATCGATAATACCACCTAGGATATTAGCTCAAATTCTTTTAGAGATTAAACAGATATAGGATCTCATCTATAGAAGGCAGAAAGCTTCTGATACAGACCTTTAGCACAAATAAGCCATTTAAAAAGAGAAGCTTTTCACTCAAAGCCATATCATCTTTAGGAGGCCTACTGAGGACTTCTTTACGGTATAACACCCTGAGATTAATCTCAAATAATCTTTAGTAAACCTCCAAATTTTCTTTTGTGATGGCATAAAGAGCCAGTCAGTTTTGTGGGGCCTTCTAAGCTAACTTTGATTAAGAATGGGGCCTCTACCATCACACCTCTCCTAAACCAAAGTTAAAGGGTCACTTGAGCCTCTAGTTTTCTTCTTAGTGACTTCATAAGTATCTTGTATAGTTGTCATTTTTTTTGCAAGCCAGACAAAAAGCTATAATTAAGTATATAGGCCATTGAAAAAAAAAAGCCAAAAGTCATTCTAACTAGCCTAAGTAAACCCAGAAACCTTGAAAATCACACACAATACACTTTTTACAACTCAACAAAGAACCAAAAATTATAACCTTGAGATACCTTAAAAAAGAAACAAAAGCTGTTTCCCTTCCTTATATCTATCTAGCAATTGCCCCAACCCCCAACTACCTAGAAACCTAATAGACATAGAAAAAAAAATTAAAGAAAGAACTTATAAAGATACAAATGTACAAAAAAGGTATAAAGCCTAAAAGCAAACAAGCTTAGAATTATAATAAAGGATAAGCAAAAGAAAGTACAAAAACTCATATTGCAAAAACATAAAGGCTAAACAAGGAATAAAAGAAGAGACTTATCTATAATAGAGAAGATTAAATCTCAATCATCGAAAAAACTGAAGGACAGGATAATACCATATTGCTAGAGGAGCTAATAGATTATTTAAAGAACAAATGGTTCTATGTAGGCCATATATACATTTACTATAGATTGAGGAGACAATATATTAAAAACAATGAGAATTAATAAAAAGGCACGCAAAGACATTAAAAAAATAGTGACTTGACCACTAGTTATAGTAGGTTTGGGCCTACTAACTAAAGTTTATAGTAACTTTTAAAATACCACCATTTGGGATCCTCAAGAACTAACTGATAGAGTTAGCTTCAGACCAAAAAGATAACTAGTTTTCAATAAAGAATCAAAAACATTTGTTAAATATTAAGGGACTTAGTGTTTGAGAAAATAGCAAAAAAAAACTAAACGATAAAAGTAAATCCTAGCTATATGTCTAAGGTAAATCAATGGTATCTTTTTGTAGTTAACGAGCCGGAGACCTCACTTACGTCATCACCTTGACCACATCATCATCTTAACCATGTCATAGGCTTTCAAGTTGAAAATATAACAACCTTTTAAACCTAAAGCCTTATTAATATGTTTGTCCTTAACACGGGAGTTAGAGATGCTATTCAAACACTTTAAGACAAATTGCTCAATAGCCTCGTGCACCAAGTCTAGGTACTACATCAAGATTTTTCTCATATAACTAAAATCCATCAACCCTAAACTCACTACCTGTAATTATATACTGATACAAACTAAAAATAAGAGCATAATAAAGAAGACCACATGTCAAACATTATCATTACCTCCTTTATCAAGGTTTATATTATAAGTTTCCGGCATGCAAAGTTCCCTAAAAATATCAAATGTAAGGTTGCATGCTAAGGATCTAAGAATTAAGCAAAAATAGATAAAATCAAAGCTTAATGAAAATATACCGTATGTCCATGCTTTCTTGAATTTGTGTTCAAACCATTCGAAGCTTTAGAAAACCAAATTAGACTTCCCTCTAAAGAGTGATGTCATTGACTCTTTATTCCCCTCCTTGGCTTTACAAGAAGCTTAACCAAAAAACTTTTGATTAAGCTAGGTTTTCTAGCAAAACCTAGGGTTTCCAACACTTGACATGTGAAACCCGTTCCTCAGTATTATAGGCATAATAATAAATCCCTCAAGAGTGTTCGTGCATGTCTTCGTGGTTAGATTGTGCATGAGAGGGTATAGAACTTG